>UFQX01000578.1:204156-297107 GCA_900497675.1 Arapaima gigas | reverse complement strand
ACACACACACACACACACACACACACACACACAGACACACGCACACACACACACACCTTTGCCTGTTACATTAAAAGAAGAAATTATAGTTCATTGAAAAAATTTACATCCAGTAAAACAATTAAGAAAATGGACAAATATTAGCTCAAGATATCTATCTATAAAGCTCAACATTTGTCTGTTCCTTCTTTATGGCTTTGTCTTTTAAGTCACAGACTTAAAATTTTGCACATTGGTACTTCTTTTTCTAAGTGAAGTTTTTGTGGTTTATTGAACTCCAGAAAGGCTACTTAATATTTTGAAAATTTGAAATTTGTTCTCTGACTAGGCTTAGAGAAGTGGGAGTTGTGATGTCACACGCAATATGTAGTGACATCACATACACAGTGCATGTACTTGACACTGACAGATTTTGTCTACACAAACGCACAGACACACATCTAAATACACTTTCTCACACTGAAATACACACATCTAGAAGATAATAAAGACCGATATATAATTTGTTACTACTGTCTGCAGAACAGTACACACTTTACACACACGTACTTAGACACATTCTATCACACACTCACATGCATACACATACATACACTTACTAAATTCAATTTCTTGAAAGGTAATAAAGTTTGATCATATAATTTGTAATATTTTGTGAATGTTACCATTCCCAGCATGTGTGTTGCTCTCAGTGCCATCTGTGTATTCAACCACAGTTTCAGTAGCTGCTATATGTGAGCAAATGAAAATGTGAAAGTTCATAAGAGATTATAAATGAAACACATACAATGCTGCAGATTCATGATGCAAAGCTAGTAAAGTTTGGCAATGTATATCTTGTTTTTTCATTTCCAACTGACTGGCATGCACATCATACTGCGACGTTCATCTGTCTGACAGCACTAGCAATACTTATGTACTAAATGCAACCACTTTAATGGTAAAACAGTTTGGTGATACATAACGTGTATATTACCTTTCCAATATTACACGTTCTTGCCCTGCAACACCTTTTTTTGGCAGCACCAGGTAATTCAGCTAGTAACAATAAAAAGGTATTGCAAAACTGAGATTAACAAAAGTGCAATCATTACTCCCATTTCAAACAAATTTATACTATAATTTAAAAGCAGCAAAAAAAAATCTTTTGACAATACAGTTGCTTTCATGTCCAAAGCCAAAACTTATCAAGTTAGAAGACACAAGGCATTTGTTATTAAATTAATTGGAATGTAATTAAATAAAACTTGATGAAATGATAAAGTTAATACAACTTTTGAACTTGCACTTGACATGCCAGAAGACACAGAGTGGGAGCATCTTATCATAAAAGACCCGGTCAGTGCAAGGGAATTATAACTTTATCACAATACTGTATTATACTTTGGGAATGGATACAATGGAGATAACATCTATTTTTAGCTCTACTTAACTGGGGCTTGTTTTTCCTCCATTAATAAATAGATGTAGAAAAATTTCCCAACTTCCCTAACAGAAAAAACCTGGTCACTTCAAATAATGCCCAAGCCAAACACTATATTAAGACTATTAAAACAGCAGCTCAGCTGAAACTTGTGATTAAAGAAAAAAAATGGATATAACAAAGCTATAAAATGCAGATTCATATTTACTTCTCTAGTGTGTGCAAAATACTGCTAAAAAACCAAAATGTTTATACTGCAGTATATCCAGTTTTTTCCAGTTTATTTTTTATTTTCATTAGCAGCTGGTTTTACTATAGTGCACAACATAGTTTTTTTAAAAGGAAGCTTGAAGTTCTATGAGTCAGTTCAAGCTCTCTGTTTTCATCTCTATTAGACCACTGTTAAAAAAAAATTGAGACATTTATACTTGTTCATTTCATGCTCAGCCAAATTCCACGCCTGGGTGCCATACCAAGAAGAAACTACCGATATCATTGTACTTGATGCAGAGACCCATTTAAAAACTTATCTGTTCATTAACTGATGTTTATCTCCAAAGTGTCTTACAGTGTTAAGGTACAACTCCTCCTATAACTCATGCAGTCTTATACCTTATAAGTTATGGAACTATCGTTATTATTATTGTGCATTTCCCTCAGGATCTGGTTATTAATTTTCTCCAAAGAAGTGTTCAACATTAGGGTTATATTCTAAGCCATATACAATTATTTGCAAATTTATAAAGCAGGGAATTTTTTACTGTATTAATTCAGGGTAAGCCCCTTACTGAAGGGTGCTGTAGGCTCTAAACACAATGTCACCTGCAGCCCCACTTGTCAGAAAACCTGTGCCTACTTCATCACTGTCAAAAGTTATTTAGTTTACATGGTGCAACTGTTGACACATGAAAGTAGGGATCGAGGCAGGAGTAAGCTGATCTTGTCTTGGTGGGAGACGCGCGTAAAATTGGCACGAAAAAGGCCCCAGTCCGCAGGGGAGCTGTGCATGTTCGGCCTGATAGATTAATATCAGCGTCTGCTTAGCCACCAGCATTGATGGTGCCATCCCTGACTAAAAGGGCAATCTTTCACCGTGTTTCCAAGGTGTGGACATGATCAGTCAGAATGGAATAGGACAAATCCACCCGGAATCCTTCACCTGTTTCTGCCTGGTCTGTCATTTTTGATGGAGCCTTTCCCCTTTCTGCCACTGCACTGTACTGCAGCTCCAGTTCCCTTCTGTTGTGCTACTGCTTTTAACAAATTTGGGGTAACCATGCATGTAATGAAAAATCTAAATGGAATGATGGCGGGCTATTGCATTAATGTAGCGATACTGCTCTGTGAACCACACCATGTGTCCCGTGAAGTAACGTTCATGTCGTTTGTCGCCATTGTTGTGGGTGTGAATATTGTACAGAAAGGAACTATTTACATAATGGAAAAGGGTGCCTGTGTGCTTTAGGGGGATTACTCTACATTTTCAACTTGACACTTTGCTATAGCAGCAATACGCCTCAAGCAAACAGCTAGGATCTTCCAGTCATGCGTTATAGCATCTGATTTGTTAACCTCTTGCTATTATTAGCAGTGGCATTGTAATGGCCTTGGCCCTAAGGCCTTTAGAATTTTGTGCGTGTAGGTATGGTGTCTGTTTCCCATCTATAGGTGGCACTCTGGTGATACATGGAAAATGGAATGCCATTGGCCAACCAATTATGAAAAGGCACGAAGAGGAACGAGGACACCTGAACAAGAGAGGAAGGAGGAGGCCGATGCCAGAAGGAGTGTGTAGTGTATTTTGTGATACTTGGTTTACTGTGTAACTTTGGTGCTCCTGTATTCAATGACCACTTGTGTAAGTGATGCTGAATCTCTGTAAATAGGTGATTTTCGGTACCTTTGTGTTCATTACATTTACAGTTTTGTCTTAGTCCTTTGTCCAAGGTGACTTGCAATGTTAGGATTGTACAACAGAACTGCATACAATGATACAGAGCCATCGATACAGAGAGGCAATTTTTACCGTAACAGTTGAGGGTAAGTACTGTGGTCAAGGACTCTACAGCAGTAGGTGAGATCTGAAGCTGCCTCTGAGCACTACGCCACCTACTGTCTGAATTAGTGTGTTGTGTTTACATACACTGTGCACTGGAGCGACTTTGCTTTTTACTACTGGTGCTTTTCCAAGTTGATGAATTAGCTTTAAAAAGTGCACATCAATAAACTAATATTACTAAAGACCAAAGTAATTAGCAAAGGGAAGAAATAGACATAATGCAGTGGAGACAATGCTTTGAACATATTTTTGATTAGATCTTTGAGATACAGTTACATAAAAGGATCTCACTTTGAAACATTCAGCTTTATACTAGATGGTATGTTCATCTTCATTAATTAAGCAACACCAAAGCAATACAGACTACATACAAGCCTTGTGTCCCGTGAACACGCTTCTCAACGTGAGGAAGATCTGACTGCCATCTATCAGGCTCAGTCCCACACAGCAATTGCAGTTCACTTCACTCTTAGATTATTATATCCGATCCGAGTTTAAAAAAAATCAAAGCACTTGTTTGAATGAGCCGACGCTTCCCTTAGGTCACAAAAAAAATATCTTATGCCTTCAAGGCTTACTTTCTACCTTTGTTTTAAGCAGCAGATCTTGACAGAATCTGATGTTTTCAAATTTTCCACAAATTGCATGTGTCCCTCTATGGTAGAGGTGTGAGACAGCAGTTCGGCAGTTCTTGAATAAATGTAGTGCCGGAGACAATGCGACATATACTCATTTTCAAAAAACTATTCATTTTACTATAAAACATAAAAAAGAGTTGCTGTAGGGCTGTACAGGCTTATTTTCTCTAGGGAGAACATTCTCCCTCAGTTTTTCATAACAAAATACACATATACAAAATTCATGTTTAATTCCATTATTCTACTTTTTTGGCTTAAATTGTGACTTAACTGTATAGTTTATGTTTTATAGAGCCATAACACAACACCTGGGTAGAAGGTAGCATATGTGAATTACAATAAATGCAGCAACTAATTTTTCAGTTTCTTTCTAAGAAAATGATATCTTGACTTTAAATGAGGTAAAGTTCATAACCACCCTTTAAACTCCTTTCTGAAAATGGAAATCATACTTTTAAATAGACAAGTGGTGTATTTGTTCACAGTTGAAAGAGGGATTTAAGTAAATAGTTAACTTGTAGATTTCGGGAAACATTTTTATTATATCTTGTGGTCAACGTTTAACATTCTTTCTCTTGTAATATACAACCTTACATATAAATACAGTTTATTAAAATAGATCTTATCTAAAAATTAAAGAAAGTTACACAATGGTGGCTGTACACAGGCAAAACAACCCAGAACAGGAACTATGGATTGTATGGAAGCAGGAACACGCTATAGAAATGTAAAACTGATTTGGCTGAAATTAAGGCCAAAGGCAGTGTTTTTGGAGCAGAAATAAATGAATATCTGGATGTTAAGACCTTCTCCTATAATCCATAACATGCAATTGCTTCCAAAGTGAACATGTTTACACAAACATTGTAAAGCAGATGAGTTTGGCTATGGTCTTCATTGTCTTACATGAAGTTTCTTGTACACACCGCTTTTGAAAGCTGCTGTGACAGACGTGCATATTTATTTCCAAAACTGTTGGACTTGAACAGAAAACTTACTTGTTTGGGTAAAGTGGTGAGGAGATTGTAATTCACAGTTGGGAAGAAAATAACCCAACAAGTAAGTTAATATTGACTTTTTTTTTAACAAAAAACCCCTTAGCTAGCAAAATGTACAGCAAGACTTTACCAAATCTGTCGAGGAGCAGACAGCAGGTGAGACAGATAGGAAAAAGAGAAAAAGAGTGAGATCAAGGCAGAAAGAGAGATAGATCGAGAAAGAGAGAGAGTAACTGGTTATGACTCTGGCTGTGTGCTCCTGCCTTCCAGATTCTAACACCATTGGAGTGTGATAAAGAACCACATACATGGCAGCTTCAGGATAACGCCTCATTGCTGTTAACACACTAGAGTGACTGACAATATCATAGCAAATATCTTATACTTCAAGATATTTGCAGGAAGCTTCCTTTGTTTGTAGTTACTAAAATAATAAAAAAATTATGTTACCATGGCAATGTAAGCTACTTCATTTGTACCTCCGCCACATCACTTGAAACTGATACAAGGTCATCCCTACTTTCATTCAGGTCAGGCACTTTTTTTTCCTAATGGAGGTTAAAGCAAATCAAAGGAACCTTATTGTTTACATGACTGGCCAAGGGGCAACGGAGAGAAACTCTTCCATATCAGTGGCCAATACAACAGTGGATGCACTACACACTTTGTGAATTGCTCAATATCTTGCACATTTCAGAGACTGTACAACAAAAAAGTACAAATGATTTAATTTATCTAAAAGGTGCTTCAAATGATTTTCATTTCTTGAAAATAATACAATGCAAATGTCTTAACATTTCGATTAATATTTTGCACCAAATATTGCTATAATTCATCATTAAATGGATAGTCAAAGAAGAATTTATGAAAGAGTAGATGTTACTCAAGATAGTAAGAAGCAATAGCTCTTTGGCATGGCTAAAAAAATTCATTATACTCTTAATAACTCAGATAAAAATGATAGAATATCAAAATGATTTAGCGGCCATTGTCAGTGTAGAAATAATAATGAATGCACAGATGGAGTTCAATTTTACATTTAAAACCTCAACTGTTTTAACTGATAAATTGTTCTAGGTGGAATTCCCTGTGATTAGATTATTATGATGAAGTAATTCGTAAACAAATAAGGAAGTCTCATCATTTTAGGATTATTTTCTTGTTCTGTTCACTTGTGGGGAAGAATATTAGATTATGTGTCACACTCATGGGAGCTGAGGCATCCATTGAAGAATTAGTTTTAATTAAATGAAAATACCCTTCCTGCATAGCTATAAATTTCCTCTTTGATGAAGAAACAAGCAGTTTAACAGCTGAAGGTATATTTGAACTGAACAGAAAAAAGGGATTAGAGACCAAAACAGAACTGAGCCACTAGTCTTTTTTCTATTTGCAGACTTACAGCTGTAAACATAAAGGACTATATAGCTGAAGTAAATTTATGGTTAATTAGAATAGTTAGACCGTTTTCAAGCTATATGAAAATTGCATTATAGTTTGGTTGCTTAGGTCGCAGTTTTACTGACTAGCTTTCAGTTTTTATTCATTCTTACAGCTGGATATTCTATTTTTGGGAGACACCATCTTGAAAACTGAACAAACAACCTTTGAGCTACCCACATCCTTAACCACTATGCTGAACCAGCCGCTGTTACAGTGTCCCTGCTGTCTGTAATTCTTCTGGGGAGATGAAAAGTAAAATAGGCAAGGTTGTGTACATCCCATCTGGTCCCCCCACTGGCAAGGACACACATTTTTCAGTGGTTGAATCCACTATTTTCCAAAGAATTAATATATTAGACAACATCTAACATCCCTAAAGTTGCCCACATGACAGGGGCAGCATGTAGCATTGTGGTGTGAGCCACCACCCTGCCCTTGAAAGAGGCACATTCAAATCCCACCTTGTAGTGTAGAACCCTTGAAAAGGGTACTTACCGTCAGTTGTGCAAGTAATAACTACACAACTGTATAAATGAGTAAATAACTGTAAAGTAGATGAGCATACCAATATGACAAAGCTGATTCGGTGAAAAGCAAAGATTGCAAGATTGCACTGTAGGTTTCAGGGGGCATGATACACACCTCACAGTTACTAAATCAAGAACCTAACAAATAAATGCTTTAGTTAACAACACCATAACAACACCAATACCATTCTGCAATCCTCTTCTGAGCACATAATGTTCATGAACTGTAAAACAATGCAAGAGCATTTTGTATTTCATGCACACTAGTCCTTAAAGCATCCCCTGTGCTTTGCAATTCAGTTAAGATCAAAAACTGCTGTACAGGCCTGTTTCACATCTCTGTGAAAGACCCCAGGAAGTGCTAACACCTTGAGAAAAAGTATCAGAGTTCTGCTAAATTTCTGTGTCTTGTGTGAGCACAATTATTATTCAGAAACCGAACATTCATCAAATAACCTTCCTTGTCAGACCCACTGTGGTGTAATGAAGGGAAAAATCCCTTTTATGAAGTAAAAAAAGTCATTTCAGCAAAACTGCTTGGCATCAGGAATGTTGCCTTACTGATGTGTCCCTTCCACTTACAGGGTGTTAAGCGGCGGTAACGTGTTAACAGTAACTAGTGGACTGTGCTCTCTTGTCCACCTGCTACTGGTGAGTTCAGACTCTAATGAGGATTTTCATTCTCGCTGACTGTGCTGCTGGTGCCAGCATGAGAAAACAGCAAATGTGTTCCTCTAAAATAGAAAAACGTTTATTATGCAAAAATAAAAGCGAGTGGAACAAAGTTTATCCACTGGCATGAATTACGGCATGAGAACTTAAAGCGACGGCACATAATGCCTGCAATAATCACGCAGGGCATTTAGGTAGCATGGGCCTTCAGCAGCACAGCTGGCAGCATAGTGCTCACAGACATAGACTAATCTTGAAAAAAGGTTTCTGCTGTGCTACGTTTACACAGATAGTGTTTGTGTATAAAACACCCAGCTGTATAAATGAGTAAAATTGCAAGTCACCTTGGATGAGTGTCAGAAGAGCCTTGGGAAAACAACAACTGCATCATGGGATCCATGTTTTCTACAGCTTGTCAGTAACCTGCCGTGAACATGTGGGGTGGACTTACAAAGTTTTCTTTTTTTTTTTTTTAAATAAAACATAAAATAAAAAGTGCAAGAAATCCATAAACCCATAATACAACACAAAAGGAGTTTTCCCAGGAACCAGAGCCTCACGTGTCTGAGCTCCACAGGGTAACAAACTCCAGTCCTTTGTTAGTCTATTAAACACTACTGAGCCATGCTTCCTGATCATGTGTGGTCCATAACACAGGAGCTGGGTGTGGCTGTACCCTTGTGTGCCACGATCATCCATCAAGAACATGCCTGATGGCATTTTAGCAACTGCGGGTGCTTGCTTTCCATCATCTTTCGCCGTGAACTCATTATTCAGTGAAGTAGATCCACCCCACCAAAATGCAAAATAAAGCTCAGAAGGACATGCGAAAGAAAAAGTCATTATTTTTCTGTCTTGTGCACTGTTGACCTGTATATCTCCGTAATTGGGGTGGGCAATCTGTGCATCTCAGAATTTACGAGCCAGTGTTTGCATGTGTATGAAGTCTTCCATCTTGCAAACGACAGATATCGCTTCTTCCTTTGTTGCTAATTATAACAAACGATGCTGATTGGGATGTGATAATGATTGAAATTAGAGTATGTAATATTTATTATAAATCACGAGGAGGGAAATGACAGTTCCCAGAGTGTGTGCTTTAGCAGTTCAGAGTTTCATTAGTAACGAGAACCTTCAAGAAATTTCTCTGTTGAAGAAGTCAGATGCAAATTTATCAGTTCTGTCGTGGACCTTTTTGGACTACAGCTGTCAAGAATAGTAAGCAGCAGAGCTATGATAACTGTAAACATTCCTCATGCACTCAAAGTTGTTTTGAAAGACATTCTAGTGTGGAGTATATTCCTAACCAAACACCAGTTCTTAGGTGGTTTCCTTGGTCACATAGTCTCAATCTCAGCTTTGCAGGCATAAAACCAGTGCTAAACTCCAAGACTTCACATAGTTCCCAGCGACTAAAGCTTTGTGTTTTATCGATGTTTCTGAAACGCAGCGTGGCAGAGGAAGGAAGACAATTGCTATGGGAAGTGGTGTGAAACAGGACAGAAAAAAATGCACATGGATTTCCTCTTTGTGTTCCCACCACAGAGTTTCTTTCCATTCAGAATGATTATCTTGTGTTTTCATGTGAGTCTGTTTTGGCTCACAGACAAAAGAAGTTGATGCAGAAAGCTGGCTCCAAATACAAATGCCACAAATTTTATGAAATCCCCCAGTGATATTGCAGGTCTGTAGATACTTAACACAAAGAAGTGAAATGTTTTGTTTCTAAAAGTATTCAAAGCACAGTCTCAAACACACATGTGTTTGAAGAGCAAACAAGCAAACATGGCATTCCGTTTACATTCTATGTACTGTTTCATCTGTGAAAATTCAAATAAGTATCTTTAGTAAATATACTGCCAATTAAATTATAATTGCATTCTGGAGATATGCTATAAATCACAACTGAATGTTGTTAAGATGAAGAACGCACTACACTGGTATAAACCACCAGATTAAAAACTGAGATTTTGTATCTTTTGTTTTTGGAGAATGAATTTCCAAACACATATTTGGAGTGAACTTATTATTAGTTCTAATATATGTGTTTGTCATATGCTTTATATTTGTCTTTAACTTAAGCAATGCACACAACTTAAAGTTCCAAACAAGTGAAAATTTACTGAAGCAACTGGGCCATTTACAGTATAATGAAAATTCTTCTTAGAATGCGGCTGAATCATGTACCTGTCGCAGAAATGTACAATATCAAAAGCCCGGGAGGTGCCCTGCTATTGTACCCTTGAACAAGGTACACTACATAATGTGAATTACTTCTCTCAAATATCTAGATCAAATGTTAGATTCTAAACCATCTATCCATCTATCTTTGGAAAGGAGCATCTGCTAAGCAGCTTTCAAAGTTAAATTATATTGTCAACAACAAAAATAACCCTTTAATTATGGCTGTCTTACATCCATCGAGACCTAATCCTTACAGAACGACGCCTCCACAAATGCCACAATATAGTTTATAGTTTCATAAAAATCTCAAAGAGAATGTACAGTTGGCAGGACCAATTCACCAGCTTTGCTAACAACACATCAGTTCATTTCAATAATTGCATTAATGTTCATCTTAGATGAACATTACAAGAAAAGCATTATGGTCCTTGAAACAGTTCATGCAATCCTGACCAGAAGAAATGGATTGAATGAGAGGAAGAAATGGATTAGATCTTCTTCAAGATTTCACCACATAGTGGTAGACGTCCTTGACACAATTACTCTCAGGTTTCATATAGCAGTGTTGTGATATAATGGGGTTTCTCTTCTATAAGTTCAACAACTGATCCTCCGACTACAACAGAAGAAACAAGAGGGCCTGCCTTCTCAGCCCGCTTCCACTGGACTGGATCTGGACATGTGGGACAGAGAAACTAAACTGAGCTAGTTTTAAAGTAAATAATTTTAAGCAAGACAGCATATTTATGCAAAACACTGAGCTATACAAGATGTCTTCCTTTTACCTTCATGAAAATATCTACTACTCATAGGGTTAATGAGCTTTCTGAAGGGAAACCTTTCAATCCAAATAAAAAACACCTTGAAACAGTTTGACCGTACATTGTAAGTAGCCGGAGGTCCATGCAGAATATGAATGATGTGGAAAAAATGCTTAAAGCTGCAGAGGTGTGGAGCAGTTCAGTGTGGGATCAAACATCTCATGTGCAAAGAAACCAGAGGACATGAGAAAAACAACAACATTCACTGAAGTTGTCATCTCCTCCCTCATAAATCAGGCAACTAAAATGGTTAAAGTGAAGTTTTCAATTATATTGACTGACATGACAGTTGAGGGGACAACCCAGCATATGCACAGAATGCCCCCTGTCAGGAGCAGCCAAGGGGGAAAAAATGGTCACTGCTGTACAATTATTGCAAACCTGCCACCCAGTAAAGGACAGCAGATAAATTAACATCCCCACTTTTCCTTTTCCTAGAGATAACCCCCTTTTAAGCATGAGCTGCTGTCTACTCTTTAAGCGAGGCTGTATTTTACTAGCTTAGGCATGCCAAAATTTTGCTGTGGTGAAGTCAGGGGCATGAACTGTTTGCAAACTGGCTCAGGTGCTCTCCATGTTCTTTATTGTTTCACATATGGAACAAAGTGTGTCCAATGAGCCGTAGATTCATTATTATTAGAGCTATTTTTCACTTAGCTGACACATTTGCCAGAGGTAAGATAATGTTAGGCTTGTGCAATACATGCACACCACCGCTGGACCATGTGTGGAGTAACCAAGCACATTTTATGTCTCAATCCTTCTTGGAATATTTGTGGCAGCAGGAGAATTAAAAACTAAAAATTATCCCATAAAAATGCAGTCCTTTTAGTTAACACTTTTTGCTTTGATCATAGTATCCGCCTCTGGACAAAATTCAGCTCTGGTACCTTTTTTATTATAGTCTGGTTGAGAATGCAGTAAAATAATCATAAACTATATAAATTCAGTTTCTTGGGCTTCACAGCTTCAAAGTCCTAGGGTTAGTTGTGTTTTTTCACAGTTTTCGGGTTTTTTCTATGTCCGCGAGGGTTTCTAGAGGCTGCTCCAGCTTCCTCCCAGACATGCTGCCTTTGTTTAGATACTCTGTAACCCATTTGGTTAGAACTTGAGCATATTTTTCTCTTTGTATTTAAATATGTATGAACAAGCACATGCATCGCCTGGGTTGTGTGGTGCTTTCTCACACCAAATATATCTCTGAGACGTTTGTATCAGTCAACCAGTTTCAGTAAGAAGATTCCATTTGGACAAATTATTCGCTTTATTAGGAATGCAGTTCTAATACCAGGTAAGAGCCCTGTTTGCTCTCAGAACAGTGTGAATTCTTCGTGGCAAGGATTCAGCCACTACCACCAGCCTAAACTGCTGACATAAGGCAGCTTGGGTCCACGGATTCATGCTGTTTACCCCAAATTCTGACTTTACCATCTGTGTGTCACAGCAGAAATCAAGCTTCATCAGACCAGGCAACATTTTCACCAATATTCAACTGTCCAGTTTCAATGAGCCAGTGCCCACTGTAGCCTAAGGTTCCTGTTCTTGACTGACAGGAGTGAAATCCAAGTGGTCTTCTGCTGTTGTAGCCCATCTGACTCAAGGTTTGACATGTCATGGTTTCAGAAATGCTGGTTTTAAGAGGGCAAACCGCCATTGTAAAGAGTGGTTATTTTCAGTTATTGGAACCTTCCTGTCAGCTAAAAAGAGGCTGGCCATTCTCCTGTGACCTCTCTCATCAACAAGGCATTTCTGCCCAAAGAACTGCCGCTCACTGCATGTAGACTTTGGTAATTGCGGTGTGTGAAAATCCCAGGAGAGGAGCAGTTTCTGAAATACTCAGACAATCCCACCTGACATCAAATACCTTGCCATAGTCAAAGTTACTTAGATTACATTTTTTCCCCATTCGTGTAGTTTGATGTGAATATTCACTGAATCTCATGACCCCTGTCTGCATGATATTAAGCATTGTGCTACTGCCACATGATTGGCTGCTTAGGTAATTGCATGAACTTGCAGGTGTACAGGTGCTCTTAATAAAGTGGCCAGTAAGAATATATCCCTGCTGTAACTTCCTCAAACTTTGTCAAAGAGTGTGGGTATGGGCTCTAATGGAGAGAATGCAGACTTCAACAGTGTCCATAATGCAGCATTTGCCAACAGCAGGTGGTTACAGTCAGCAAGAGAAATTGGATAAATTGCTTGATTAACAGATTTATATTAACTGCTTTCAAGGAAATCTTCATTTATAGTAACATCACACTATAATTATAGCATTCTGCCTTCACTTGTCATCCAGCTTCACATTGGGAGATTGACCCCTGCTGACTGACATAAATATGATAAATAACCACAACATCAGAACTGAACTGTTGTCACTCTCCAGGACTTTTTTAATGTTCCAAGATAGATCACCTGACTAATACAGCCTGTAGACCAGATCTCCTTTCTTCTTCATTCCCAAGGATTTTATTTAATTAGCAACAGAGCAAAAATGAACTCTATCACAACAGTGTAGACAAAGAATCAGTATAAGGCAAAGGTACACATAAAGCACAGATGAAGGTGAACACAGCAAGAGGGCAAGAGGTTAACATATTTTGCAGAGACTGTTATCTAGTGCTATGTAAGAATTTCCAAACATACGACTAAATCCTACAAAAATTTTGTGGAATTATGCAGCAGGTCAGACATCAGAACTTTTCTAGTGAAGGCAAATTAGAAATTTGAGTTTGCCACATATTTTTAGAGGGTGCTTCTGTTGACGGTGGCAATAAAACACATTGGTTTAACTGGTATAATAGTTGTGGACAAGTCAAACTATTTGATCTTTTGAATCCTAAGAATTTTTATTCATAATATATGACATTTTTCTTCCACTGGATATTATTAGGCTATGTTCTATTCTGTAGTATGTTTGCACCTCTTTCCTGTCAGTGCTAAACACCGGAGAGCTACTATCTACAAAAAAAGCCCTCTCAAGCTATTGTTTACCCTACCAACTGGCTCTCCCATCTTTCCAGCGGGACTCCTGTTTGTTACCACTCACTCTTTATGTGTCAGAGTTTTCAAGTCTTGGGAGGTGGGGAGTGTTTAACCAAAACACTGACAGACAGCCGTAGGGGCTGCAATCTGCATTGCTCTCGACAAAGACAAATCCATACTCATTGTTTTTACCTTTGCAGATGGTGTGAACTAAGCTCAGGGTGGGGGTTGACAGCATCAAATCATACTTTGATCAGAATCATCAGGAATTTAACCCCAGAAACCTGCCATGAAGTTGAGCAAGTGAGAGAGGCTGTCAAATTAAACCTTAAAATTGTAACCATAAGTGCTCAGGTACTGCCACAGCATGTTAGAACTGTATATTATTATTATTATTATTATTATTATTATTATTATTCATTTTGCTAACATTTTTCTCCAAAGAAACTTACAATGTCTGGCTTGTATGCAAAACTATTTGCAATGATTTACTCATTTATACAGCTGAATAATTTTACTATATCAATTCAGGGCCAATATCATAACCAAGAACACTATAGCAGGAAAAGAGTTTAAAACCTGCAAAACCACAGCTCTAATCTACTTGCAGTATTAAAGGGTCAAAACTTAAAAGTACTATAAAATGTGTATTTTTTATACACTGTTGTTAAAAAGTATTTGATTCCTTTTGACTTCCCTTATTATGGGATATGTGTCACACTGAATGATTTCAGATCTTTAGACAAAATAGGATAGTAGACAAAGGGAACCTGAGTAAACACAAGACAGTTACTGACATGGGTTGTTTGGGCATGGGATCAAGTCTAGCTATCTGTGTGGAATTTGCATGTTCTCCCAGTAACTGCATAGGTTTTCTCCAGTTTCATGGAGAAAACTATGTCCAAGACATGCATTTCATGTTGAACGGTCATACTAAATTACCCATCCTGCTCCTCCATTACAGGTATTGGGCATGAGGCTGATAACCCTTCCCTATAAAACCACAACTGGTTTCAAGTCTAAAAAGAAAGACAAACTGCCAGGATCTAATAAGAGGTAGACATGACTGGAAGTTGATCTTGTGGGAAGCCAGGGTTCTTCAAGAACTATAGTACCACAGAGTTAGTGAGTTAGTTAGTTAGTTATGGTAGAAAAATGGAGGAAAAATTACAGGGATTTTCTGTGTCGTACAAGTGTTGCGTTACTAATAGTTCTTTGCAACAGTATGATTAAATCACAATTTAATTATACCCTCAATTGGCAGCTGACCTCTAAAATGGAAATGTTTCACCTTCCACACTCAGCAGAATAAAATGTGAATGTTGGGGTTTACCATTTTTACACCAATGTGTAAGAATAACATGGATTTTCAAAAAGCATGTTTCAACTTCACAAAAGATCAGCAAGGTGTGCAGGGCAAACTGTCTTTTTCAGATAGAGTTAATGTTGAAAAGTAGCCAAAACAAGCACTTTTCATACTCATGACTTCCACCTCAACTCCCTCCTTGTGCTTTTTATTGATCAGTCTTGTCAGGTACAATAACATAGCAGTTCATGGCAATGAAGGGATTACAAATAGCTTTTTGGCATGGCTGTATATTTTAACAGGTATCAGGAACAAGTTGTCAAGATCCTGAACTCATTAGAGTTAAGACTCATATTACAGTTTGGGGAACAGAGGCAAGATGGGATACTGCAAGAAAAGTTGCACCCTGTTCCACATACAGTCTGAAGTACAACAGTCTGTCATTGAGATCATTATTTTATCCATTCAGACATGCATGTCTTTATTTATGGTAATGAAGAGGGCAAACTGTTGAGCTTTAAGAAACACAGATTTATGTCTTCAAGAAGCATATTACTTATGATCTGGGTGAAATCTGAATCCTCTGTCCTCCTGCAAACATCAAGTCATTTGCCTTAGAATGTTACATACAGAAACTCTGCTGACAGTTACACTCAACTGGCAGTATTTGCAATGCAAATACCTGGGAGTGCTTTCGATAAGAACCCATGAAGGTCAAAGCAAAATTATTTAGACCTTCTTGGGTCTATCGGTGTTTTCCAGTTCAGTGAAGTAATAAACATCATCAAGTAGGAGCAAGTTAAGACTTTATGAACAGAACCTAAGACTCAGGAAAATGCCTTTTACCAGTGGCACCATTACTCAGAAGAAGCATTAGGATTTCAGCACACAAGAGGCTTAAAATATCCCAAAGAAAATAAAACGGCAACTAAAAACAAAGGCATAGATATAAAATCATGCTGCCTGTAAAAGTTGAATACCTGTTCATTCAATTTATACACTTTACAGATATAGAAAGGAAGTCTAATGGAGTGCAACTAGGAAGTGAACACTTTGCATCTCTGAGAAATTTAGCACAAAAGAGAGACATCTGATAAATTAAGAATAAAACAATTTATATCTTGGAGTTCTCAACAAGCCGTGTTTTTATTATAAAACGCTGTAGATTTAATGCTCCAATTTAAAATAAGCTTTGCATTAAACAAGTAAGACTAAAAATATATAATTTCATTGAAATAGTAATAATTTTCAGAATGGAAAACATACAAAATTAATTGGTTTTCCTGACTTTTCAAGAACTATAATTCTGTTTCAAAGGCTATAAATATATTTCAGTTCTTTCTCCAACTGAACTAATATACAGTACATAAACTATAAGATTATAAGTATACCGAGTTGAACCACACAGACCAAAAGCTGTGTGGCATTCTATCCTTTTGACATACAGCTCCAGAAATCCACTTTTAATGAACAATGCTATATAAAACATGGCAATTATTTGGTAAAATCAAGCATCGAGGTAAGAATCTCAAATTCGTGCCTTAAATCATGCTGTACCTCCATAGTAATTTGGCTGTATGTATATAACTACCCCTTAGACTTTTCCACTAGGCTTTGTAATGAGTTTAAGTTGACAGACCGTCAAAAATCAAACAACCCAAGTAGTTTTCTCTCTGCAAACTAAAATTATAGATAAGTTTATAAAATACGGTTTCAGTAAGTTCTTCACTTGCCAACACTACTAATCTAACTCTTTGTCTATGGAGTGTAATCACATAGGGTTTTGCAAAGCAGCCACATTTTATGCATTTAAAAACATGTAAATATATTTCAATATTTCTAGTCCAGAGTTGTAGTCAGCAGTCCTCTTGACTATTTTAAATCTTCCAGGAGGATAAGAGATAAAACAATGCTGTTATTTTCAAAATTGGGTACAAAAATCAAGTTTTTCTTCATTTATGTGAAGTTATTTTCCATAACTTGCAGATGTAATTGCCATTAGACTCAATGGTAACATTTTATGCATTCCTGAGTCCTAAAAGTAACAATGTATGGTAAGATATTACCAAAACTCATTAACATGCACAGTTACTTTAACAGTTAACATTGGTTATTGTAGCACAAAATAACAAGGCAGTTTCTCTTCATTAATTACTCTAAAATAATACTGTATGGTTGCCTACCTGGGCTTGTTCAATTCTATAGTAGTAATTACATGCAGCACACACAGCAAATGTTCACAAACAAAACATACATAGATATGGTACTCAGTATTTAACTAATTCAACTTTTAAAGCAAAACAAAACAAAAAAGATGGACGAATTCTGTAAAGACAATTCTATGAAGACAGCACAAATGAATCTGCTCACTGGACAAGGTGACATGGTGTTTCACAGCACCTGGGCTGTGTGATTTGTAGGTTTGATCCACAACCAGTATCACCAGTGTGCATGTTCTTCTTGTGTTCACATGGGTTTCCTCCTGAAAACATACATCTCATGTGGTGACTATAAAGTCCTGCAGTTTATGTACATGTGTCACATTGCTCTGCCGAATAAACAGCTGAATGACAAGAAGAGAGTTTATTGTAGTTTGTCGTGCACTCAGTCACTTTTGACAAGTGTCAGATAAATATTACAAGTAATCACTGTATATTGCTTTGTAGTGAAAAGCATCTGCTAAATGAATAAATATAAACACTTTAAATTACTCAGCTGTCAGGAGGTGTACAAAATCAAAATATGGTCACGATAAATGCATAGCAAGGCCTTGTAAGTAGGGCTATTGAATGAAGCTGAATTATCATAACTCTAACGGTTCTGTCTCAGAGGAATAAATGTATTCTGGAGCCAAAAAGGCCAAACAGGTCAGTAAAACATATATAATTTCAACCAGACATGTAATTGCAAGCACCCATTCTTCCTTTCTGAATGATACTGTTGTTCACTCTCAAGCAAGGCTTGATACAATTGCACAAATAATGAGGACACAATGATAAATGAGATGTTTCCTTTTGTAGTTGATGTTAATAAATTTAAAACCATCTATTCCAGCCTTCCAGCTGTTTAAATAATGATTTGGTCACTTCCACTGAGACATAGTTGGGTCACATTTTTTGACAATGAGCCCTGATGCGACATAAATATTAAATAGGAAAACTGCACAAACATACACCACTGTGTTCCATTATTGAAGGAGCTGCTTCTTTTTACCTTATTGCAGGTGTGCATATTTATAAATCAACAGTTCAGGCAGCAGGTGAATTTAGGAACTCAGGTTCAAACCCCTGCTGCTGTTGTAAGACCTTCCATGAGTGCCTGGGTACTTGTCCTGAATTCATACTGTAAAAAATTACCCAGCTGTATAATTGGTAAAAATAATCTTGAGTAGCTTAATTTAGCAAGTTGCTTTGAAGAACAGCATCTGCTAAAGGGATTAATAGTATGTTAGCTGTAACAAAAGATATTTTTCAGAACACCGACTCCAGCTGCATGGATAACACACTGTTAATAACATGCTGTAATTGTTATTTTATTTTTAAGGAGTAATATTTATAAGTCCAGGCAAATGATGGGTGAGATTGCATGGCATCCATGGGCTACTTGCTGAAACTTTGGTGCATAAGGATGGAGAGGAAAATGGAGTAAGAGCAATATGGGTGGTCATTAAAATCATTTTAGTTCACTTGGCTGGAATAGCCTGTTTGCACCCAGCTTGCTGCTTCCCAGCAGTGATTCAGTCACAGTCAGGGGCTGTCAGCTGGACATCACATTCAAATTTCATTGCATCTCTCTTCAACATCTACCCTGCAGCTATGCAAATCTATATAGAACTCCTATTACTGAGACAACTGCCCACTGGTCATTTGTTGAATGCGAAGGTCTATATATGCCAGGTTCCAGAGGAGGAAAAATGACATTAAATTAAGCTGAAGCATGTGAATTACTGCCTGTTTTTAATAGCACTGTCGTGTGATTAAATTAAAAAAAAATAAAACTGAAAATCTTAACATGTGCGGTCATAAAAATATGTCCAGATGAAATATGCACACCATGGTTTTGCTTATTTGTTTTACTGCTGGCTGCAGTGCAGATCAATGTAAGGGACACCATGAAGAGATTACCATAGTAGGAAACACACACACCACCTTATTTGGCAATGGCTGTGTGAATGACCTGCCGTGCTCTTGCACGTGACCCTTCCGGGAGGTGCCGAGTCCGGGCACATCTCTAAACAAAGTACTTCACCTTGAAATGCCACTTTAATTGTTGTATCCAGGCCTCATGGATACTTTCCAGAGTGGGGCCATGTGTTATAATGGGTCCTCAAACAGCTCTGGCTGTACCAGCAGGATCCCTATTGGAGTAATTGCTGGACATGGCCTGACAAGAATTACTGTAGATTACATCATCACCTTGTCAGTCCACATATGTGACCTGGGTGGTTTTGAATTATAGCAGCAAAATTTAGCTGCCTTATACAGGTAGATGCTTGGATATCTGAGTTTAGCACATTGTGCAAGCTGTCTGAGAGCAGCTCTTTAATAGTATTGTTACCCAGTACCCTAGGAAGTGAGAAAGACTGAAAAAAATAAATTTTGCAGATGGCCCCTAAGAAATTTTTCCTTTAATTTCCAAAGTTCAGGACAAACTGACAACTTTAGATGTAAACCCTTTCAAGAAAGGGACACTGATCTACCTAAAAAGTCCCTTTTTTGTATGTGAGGTAAGACAGATAGAGAGGATGTGAAACGCAGTCTAACATTAAGTCTTAGCACCTACGGTGAGCCTGGGAGCACCTAGTCAACACAGGAGACCCTGAGAACAGTCTAAATGGTGAAAAGTTCTAAAGGTTAAAAATGTTCAATAGAAACAATTTGGCACTGTCCGTGTGATTCCCCAGTTAAGAACAAGTGTTTGTTGCATTGCCAGGTGTGTCTGAAACATCTTCCACAATATGCAAGTGAAATTAATTTACTTACAGAGCAAATACTTCATTTTTATTGGTATAGTAGGAATGCAGATAAATGGCTTGCAAGGTTAGAAGCTAATAGAAAAAAATTCATTTTTGCTGTCATTTGTTGTTGAAAACAAAGATCAATACTTTTCTGCAGCATCTCATAGCTCTATTAATATGCCCTTGTCTATTTTTGTCTCAGTTTCTGGTCACCAGCAAGCAAGGCAACATCTTCTGAAATTCAAACAACTATCAACAGTGTGGCAAGAATCAAACTTGCAATGACTTTGACATTTTTTCATTAAACAGATACTTTTCTTCAAAGCAGCATACAATCCAGGGCTAAAAAAAGGTGACCTACAACGTTTGGTACATTATACCAACTTATACACAAGGAATTAATTTACTGTATATAGCAGGGTATTCTGTATCATCAGCAGGGTAATACCTTCATGAAGGGTGGAGTGGAATTTGAACCCGGGACCGTTTCACAACAGATCTAACCACTACTCCACCTGCTGATCTAGAACATAAAACTGAATGTCCTTTTTCCACTTCAATTATGACCAAAGATAATTGTGTGGAGATTTAAGGCAGTTTTTAAGGAATATTCATCTGAAAACAGTTTCTAAATGAACAGAGCAAAGCTTCTTCCCACTGAAACATTTACACATTTTGTAATCTCTTCACATTTGTTCAAGTGCCTCCCAAAGCACAACTTCTTACAGCGTCTGCATCAGTGGTTTTGAGCTGTCTGTCCTCAGAGTACCCCTTTGTCTCTATGTGAACTGTGATATACATTTTTCAGTGCCATCGCATCTCATGATCTGTACATGAGAAACATTTCTTGCCTCATGAAATGTGTCATGTGTACATTTCCCAGAAACCAGTGGTGCAGAACCCCTGGTCAGAATGACTTATCATTACACGCTGCTTGCCAGTTGTCTCCTATTTGCCTGGGATGTTGACAACACGATCAGTGAGGACCCTTCTGACTGTCACCCCTTCTAATAATCATGGTGATAGTGCTCTGCTGACAACACCTCACTCATCTGCTACAGTGCTGGGGGCCATTTTCCACGTTCATTTACAAGCTGGTTGTCTGGTACTCATCCCCGTACAGCAGCTGCACATTAACATTCCTGCCCCCTTTGTGACAAGTGCTTTGAGACACACCTGACATTTACCCTCCCTTTATGTGCCACGAGTGATCGCCAAACTCCCAGGGCAGCATGTGCCATGAATGCAATAACAGTCTTACTGGGTGTGCTCATCGGACAGGGAATACCTGCACGTTTATTTGAGGCAGGTACTCGTTTCGGGGCTCGGCCCTCGGGGTCTGGCAATCGCAGCTGTGATCATTACTTTCATGGCTCCTGTTTCAGCCATTTCCCAGCCGGCTGGAGCAATTTGGTGCTCTTCAGCACCCTGCTGTTGAGCCAACAGCAGTACCAGGTTTTAATTTTGCACAGTGTGGGACTGATCAGCTCCATGAAAGACAGGGATACAAAAGCACTGCAGTCTGTAGCAAGAGCAACAGATGATAAAATCTTCCTGGAATTTTTCTACATAGAACATNAAAAGCACTGCAGTCTGTAGCAAGAGCAACAGATGATAAAATCTTCCTGGAATTTTTCTACATAGAACATCAAAGAAATGTAACATAAAATAAATGTTCAACAAAACTAAATGCTTAAAAAAAAAAAAAAAAACAGTTCAGTATGAAATCGGTAGATCTGGAGAATTTATTTCTTACTTTACTAGACTAAACTGAATGAAATCCAAATTGAAACCAATGTATCTGATTTGAAATTAGAGCAAAATGTAAGAAAAATAGACATTAAGGGAATTAACCAATGTAATAGCCATCAGTTTATTGCAGGGAGAACTACATGAAATATTGGTGCTGTCACAGAGCAGTGTTTACAACAAACCTTTCTACTGTATTTCAATAAATAAAACAATCAAAAAGAAACACCATGCTGTAAAAACAAAAAGGGTCCCATACGTAAGGGAACAAACCTAAATGTTAATTTCCTGTAAGACAAATACATTATAACCACGAAGGAAAAATGGTAGAGCCGCATCAGCCATCCAGCGATTTTCAAGAGTGCTGTGACAAACTGAACAGACAACTATAACACTTACAGGGCTGACATTAATTGGAAGTAGTTCCATTATGGCTCCTGGTAAATGTGCACAATTAAATAAACAAGAAGGACTGTTTACATAATTCCGGTGGTGCAGGCCTTGGGCAGTTTCAGTGCCTTTTAACTGCTATTGATGGATTCTTCCCTTCATGGTTAGGACTTTTACTTAATATGTCAAAGAAACAAATTACGAGTAAAACACAATTCGCACATTTATTTTTTTTTAGCAGCTATGCATTTTTTACTATGTCCGCAGGTCTCACAATATGCCGGCTTTGCAATTTTAACCTTCTCTTCAGAAAGCATCTAGATTCGTTTCAATTTGGTCAGGATATGAACACAGAATAGGCAGAAAAGACAACATGCTAGTCAATCCAGATTTTGCCCAATTCCAATCTGAATGAAAATGCACAGTGGTGTTTGGAAAAAAAAAAAAAAGCTCAGTCCTCTGTCATTTCATCACCCTATATTACACTTAAATTAATACTTAATAATAAACGATGAAATGCGCTAGATGATAAGCAATACGAGCTTTATATTGTTTCTCAGAACTTAAGATGCTTCAATTAAATATACAAATAAACTCATTTTGTTTATGTTGCATTAAAAATTCAAGCAGGTGAAAAGGTTGGTTCCAATTGCATTGCTGATTCTGGCATAGATTAGCATAGCCTGTAAAGATTTGGTGAGATCACTAATACAGGCTATACTAATTAAAGCCAGAATCATCAATTCAGTCTTCCCGAAAAATTTCCAGAACAGATCCACTTGAACCGAGATGCTGCAAATGAAAGCTTTGTTAATGCTTCACAACAAAAACTAAAAAGCTAACAAATAAAGCAAAAAATCTGACCCATTTGCTCCAAAATTAACAAATAAAGTAGATACAGTAGTAGTAGATACACAGTCTTATTGCAGTCATTAATAAGTGCTCTGTTTCCCCAGTCACAGAGGGGAAAAAAAAATAAAATCTTCAAAACGGCCCAGGACCTTTCACTATGGAAAGATTTCTTTTCCAGACTTTTCCAGAATGTAAAATATATTTTTTGGTATTTCTGTAAGGGATACGCATTAGAAAGAAAACAATTTGCTATTAGATTAAACTCGTTTAGTTTTTTTATTAAATTATTTTTTATTAGACTGGGCCTGTATTTATGATCTGAATGTACACATCATTAAGGCATTTACATTTCTTCTTTTAGCAGATGAATTTATGTAAAATTAATTATAGGTTTTGTATATACAGCAAGAAAAACCAAAACAAGGAGTTCATGGACACAGAAAATCAGCAAGTCTGAGAAGATTATGGGCACTTACTTAGGCTCCCCTGAACATAAACAAAGGTTCTAGAAAAAACTGGCACTAATTCGTATGAACTGCCAGCCCTGGTTCATGCTCAGTTCCTGAGAGTCAAGTTGCACACAACCGTACAAGACCTACATCCCCAGGACCCATTTCTGAGAGTACGCATGGCCAGCAGTTGAGGGAAGAGCACAGACACCACCAGAAATCTAATAAGAAGTAAATTAATGGACAGAGTCCAAAATAGTTTCTGCTGACAAGCTGAACCTCAACATCTAACAAGTCCTTAATTTATGCTGGCCTACAACCAACTGGAGCCTTTTTTCATTTGTGAGGCTGCACGGTTGGGCAGAGTCAGGACAGACTGCTGCTCATGCATGGCCACATGTAAAGTCACAAACACTTTGCTGGAATAACTAAAGCATCTGTGAAAATCTGGAAAAAACATATTTGCTATAAATGAATGTCATTTCTGTTTTTATTCTTTAGATTCTTTAGACACATTCACAATGTCTAATAATTATAACATTGTGGCAAGAAATAAACATATAAATTAATGAGAGCATGACTGTTTTTAAGAAGTAGTACCAGGTTCCTTGGAAATATTTCAAAATCTATCCCCCTTCAAGTTAGCTAATCTTCATCAGCCTGTTGCCCCAAAGCCACAAACAACAGACAAAAATGAGCCCTTGAATGAAACTGCTCCTTTGCAGTTCGCAAAAAAATTACATTCTTGCAATAGAATGTAATCTTCCTTGTACAGAAAACAAATGCATGTACTGTAAACAATCATATCATCATTTCACCTTAACAGCCTTTCACAATTCAAACAGGATTCCAATCAAAAGAATTTTGAACAAGCAGACATTTTCAAAAGTTTAAGCATTTTTTTAAAAGGTAGAACATTTTCTAAGACAAGCAAAAGTTAGCAATCTAAAACCCTCAATAAAAGTCATATAGTTATGATATATATATATAGCGAGAGAGAGAGAGAGAGAGAGAGAGAGAGTTAAGTTTGTAGTTCTAGTGAAAGATTTATGTAAACTACAGTAAAATGTTATAAATGCCTTTTTAAGTAATATATAGTTGCTATATAATGCAATTTTGCCATAAAAGGAGATGGAAGTGGTAAGGAAACAAACAGAAGACTGTTATAAAAAATAATTTCATAGTGTTTACAGTACTGAGCCGGAACACCCATCAACCTATTATCAATAACTGCAGGTACCTGGGTCTTATCTTAAAATACAGGGACTGAGGTAAGGTGCAATTTTCCATTCACACACACCAATAACAGTTTACAGTCACCAATCCACCTGAACCACATCTGTGGAAAATGGGAGGAAACCAGAGCATTAGGAGGAAACCCACGCACAGAGAACATGCAAACTCACACAGGCTGAGCTGGATTTAAAGCCACAGCCTAAGAGCTTTGAGGCACCAGCAGTACCTACCGTGCCAACGAGCCAGAACATCTGCAAGTATATTGGCAGCAGTGTGTAATGAGTTTGTCAAGAAAAAATATCTTGAAGTATTGCACCATTTTTGGTAGATCTGTCAATCCACACCTTCACAATTTTATCAGAACAGATCTGGTCAGTCCTTAAAGCCAGCAGAAAATACAGGTTGGATTTCAGAACAAAATACTTCCTACTTCTTCCTTCTATGGAGTTGTGCCTCAAAGCAGCACCAATGCTTATTCCTTTAACTGGTTAGGTGTGCACAGTCCTGCAGTTCACCACAGTCATTTTGACAATCCCAGTTTACAGTTTGACGTAATGCATGAAAACGAGGTTCATCTGTCGGCTTCCTGACCAGGATTACACCGCTGCCCTGTCACTGTTCTAAAGCTTAAAAAACACAGAAAGCCATTTTATTTTGAACAACAACACACCCTTGCATCTAAAATATGAAACGTTGTCAGTAACAGACGGAGGAAAACAGCGATGACACTAGTCCCTATAAAATGGAAAAAAAGCATTTTGTTGTCAGAATATGGACCCGTGATAAAAAGGATGACAAAAGACATGCACGGTATTTGTGTATAGTAGTGAATCCTCACACTGAAAACAATCTAATTTTTGGAGCAGCTCCCAAAGACAGATTTCTGAGGCTAAAGCCCATTGCTACGTGTTGTACTCTGAGTGCAGTACTGTCCAGCTGCTCATTGCATCGGGTCTAATTAGAAGCAGTATGCTGAGCAGAACATGAGTAAAACATGTCTGATATACCTACCGGTCTAAAAACATCATTTAACATTGATATGGTTTAGTTCATTTAAATGTTATTTTTTCACTTTTGGATCCATCTTGGTGGTCTGCTTGTGGGATTGAGCTGTTACCTCGCACAGCTAAAGGTTAAGGATGTTATGCTGCCCATTTTTGGGATTTGATGGCTGTTAAGCATGCAGTTTAAAAGATTCATAGTTCCACTGTATGTTTTTATAGGAAGACATCAACATAGGCACACTGATATGGACCCAAGAATGTGTTGTCTTCGATGCTAATCTGCTGGAAAGCAGCTAGTTTACAACCAGCCAAACACTGGAAACCTATAGAGGCAGTAAGTAGTGCACTGCTTAGAGACTGGGCCTTGCATTCAAAGGACCCATGTACGAATCCGGCCTCTTATGTTAGCACCCCTGATTAAGGTACCTGCTCTAAAATATGCCAGGAAAAAAATAACCCATGAATAAATCAAGCAACTGGAGAAAATTCTGCTGTAGTTTCTCCTAAACTGCATTTTTTAAACCTGTGATTTTAACCTTTTTCAATCTGTGATTGTTATGTTGAAGAAGACCTAAAAATAAGTATAATCTCACCTTTTCAGTACATTCCTAGATCAACAACACATGAAACATCAACTTCTGAACTATCGGCAAAACTTTTACACTATGTCTTTTATATCAACTGCTTTCACATAGGATGGCATCTGAAGCAAGACAATTAGGCCAGTAGGTGTTCAGGGCATTGCTGAGTACTCAAAGGACCCCAGTTCAAATCCTCCTTCTCTCTGTAACACCCTTAAGCAAGGCAATTGTTCTGAATTGATACAATAATTACAAATATACAGGATAAGTTGACAGATATCCTGCGCTTACCCACTGGGATGAAGCATAGAGCCCTACCATACCCATCCAATGACCTACCCACCTACTCCCCTCCAACCCTAATACACTATACACCCTAACACGCCACCTTGTAAGCTCTTCACCGGTGTCATCAGGTAGGCACCATCCTTCATCGGTGTTTCGCTGACTTAGGCCCACGACACCTCTGGATGGCTCAGCAGTAAGGCCTGGGGTCCCAGACCCACACCCCTCCAAGCCTACTAGGTCAAAGGTCCATGTAGCCCCCATGTAATACCCTTAAGCAAGGAAATTATTCTGAATAGATACAGTAAAAATACTCTGTTGTATAAATGGGTAAATAGCTGCAAGCAGGATGGTAAAATTTGGTGTTCCCTGAGCTGTACATCTCTTTGGAGAAAAGTATCTACTAGATTAATAAATGTAAATATACATGCAAATGTACAAAAACCTAAAAATGTAAGTCTCGTTGGAGAAGTGACAGTTAAATGAATAAATAATAACTAATTATGTTTCATAAAAGCACTGAGATACTAAAAAATAGAAATCAAAGCTAAAAAATGCACAACATGTACAAAATTGGCCACTTGTTTAACACAATACGCTATGTAAGTGCACATACACTGTACATTTTAATCTATCCACTGTTTCAGATCAAGAGGGTAATATTAACTCAATAACTTAAAAAATTGCAAGCATGTTTTTAATACTTTAAAATACATAATACATAAGTAGCATGCAGTGTTATCAGGAAGTCTGGGTTAGTAATAAAATCCAATGTTTTAGTGCGTAGTTCATATTTTTATCCTTTTTTATACACCACCGCCAGGGCTCAAAGTCACCTGGCCTGATGCTTTTTAGAACGATCCTTTCAGAAATGGTTGAGGATAAATAAAAGACAGATGTAAAATGTAATAAGAATGGCAGAAGTAACAAACAAAAGACTAAGTAAAAGATAAATGTCTTTCTTTTAACAACCCAGGGGTTTCCATTTTGAATTGGCACCACTTTTCTTAGAAGCTGAGTATTAAACTATAAACAATACAAACAACTAATTACAATGTTAAAAACAAAATTTATGCCATTCAATCCATCCATCACTTGCTGCCACTTCCAATAACTTGTTCAATACAGGTTATAATGGTCCAGAGCCCAATCCAGGGGCCAGTCTTGGAAGTATATGCTATGAGGTAGGGTACACACCAGTGCCAGTCCATCACATGGCAATAACACATTCATACACTGTGAGCAGACTGAGTCACCAATCCACTTGAACCATGTCTACTGACTGTGGGAGGAAACCCACATGAATAAAAGGAGAACATTCAAACTGCTATAGACAGAGCAGAGCTCAAACCCATGTCTGAACATACTGCCTGGATGCTTGGAGTCAAGAGTTACACATTGTTTTTTAAAATTCACAAATGTTTACAACAGAACCACATTCAACATCAAGGAAGTTGTTTACATCATGTTCATCCAAAAACCAAAGATGTTTAAACTTTCTCTGCTTACTTTAGCAGGGAAACCATTAAGTTTGAGTTAACCAATCTTCATATCTACCTTGTGCTTTATCCTGAATCTCTGCAACTTCCTTAAGGGTTATACAGTTTTGTTTTTGACATTTAACGAATGCCTAGAAGTTTCCAGAAGCATTGTCCGGGATTCTAAAAGACAGTCATTAATATCCTTTCAGACAGAATCTGTATTCTCTTCCTCAGCTCAGGATCGGAGATCATCAAGAGTGTCGTCTTCAGTGATAAACCTCCCTCAGATCAATATCTGTCTCACTTCAGAACAAAGGTCGCATGAGGAAAGCACATATTAAAGTAATAACTTTTGATATATGGCAATTCTACAAAAGAGCCCAGTTACATTGTGGCCACATATGAGATGCCATTTTTAATGACATATTAGTATATTTCTAAGAAAATGCTTTGTTCTGATCTCTACTATTCACCAGAAAGTTTCCATTTGTAGTCTCATGCTCCTGTGTCAGTGCTAATATTTAACCATTAGTGCTGACCTTATGTCAGACACTTTTGTTTACAAAGGAAGACATTTAAACTTGTAATATATCCTTGTATGGAAACTAGAATCTTTTTGCACTTTATTAAACTCAACTTAGTGATGAAACGTATCTTTTAAGTTCAGTTATCAAAGGTGAAAAGAGTATTCTAGATAACATTGTATGTATGACCCTCTAGGATTTAGACAAACTTCCCAAACATCTATAAACACAGTCATAATTTTTTTGAGTGCTGTATCATAATACCATCATGAAGATATAGTGGCTTTAATACAAAAATTGAAATTCAGAAAGGTTGAGTTCCTCATATTCTGAGTGAATTATTTAGTAATTTTCCGTTGATTAATTTAATTTCTAAAAGATTAACATGATTCCAGGGAACATTTAACCAGCAAAACAACTGAAGTGTCAAAGGAAACTATAAAACCTACCAAATTCTGGCAGCATAATTTTTGGAAGTCACCTCTCTGTGGAGCGCTGGCTGATATTCCAACGATTCCCTGAACCATTCTCCTGTGGTGGGGTCATTGTGGCCGAAACCTGTACAACAAACACAAAGGAAACAAACAAAATTTTAAACACGTTAATGATATTGAACCAAAGTTAAGCATTTAATTAAATATTGGTAACTGATCAATCTGCAATGAAATTCAGGGTAACAGGTATTGCAAACACTGTTTTATATTTTGATGTTTGATAGTTTAAATCCCTTGAAGAGTGCAGAATTATGATCTTGCATGGGATTACATGCATACCTTCCTACCAAAGCCACCCTTCCCATCAGTAGCACCTTTACGATGTAGAAAATATTGCATATAATATTCATGTTTTTACCATTTGGTTCACTCAAATCAAATCACAACCTGCCCTCATAGCACCTGGCTGGTGCTCTGGGGGTGGGTACAATTTGCAAAGTTGTGAGATGTAGTAGAAAAAAAGACCCACATGTGACTTTATTTAACTGGGTTTGCAGTATTGTTTTACTTGTATATGTATCAATGTGTCTTAATTGTGAACATGAAAATGAAATTAAAAGCACCATGTCCACCATGATAAACCTCACACATAGATTGTGTACTGACAATCACCTATAACTCATTTTGGAAAATGACATTTTTATTTTTATTGCTTAGCCCTACCCTGTATGGCAAGAAATTCAGCATGTCACTTCCTCAGCAACTCCATAACAACCAACTTGTTTATGTTCCCCCTTAGATTTAATTCAGATGAGGAGCCTCTCATTTTTCATATCTAAAAAGAAAGCAGAACAAAGACAAAAAGACATATAAAGACAGTATATTTGCACTTGCATAGAGTATTGCGTTGAATACAAATTATTCTTACTCATACACAATGGCATTTCGATGGTATTCAGTAATCACAGGGTACAATGTGATGTGAAGTCTGAACCACAGAAATGGAAATGAAAGTGGAATAATAATTAAAAACAGTAATGTTTAGGTAGTGATGTCATTGTTTTCTGTCATCTACCTTCCTTTTCAAAGGAAGGTTTCTTACTTGGTGAGTTCCTGTGCAATGTCTTTTCCCAGTGGGGAGTAAATCAATAGCTATTCTTATTGCTGTACAGCAATTTTATCAGACAGAATAGGTTCATCATCTGCATTTAGTGAAAAATGAGAAATAATCCTGTTCTAAAAGAATATAAAGCATGTACTGTACATATACTCGGTATGTATATATAATATATGCCTGGAATTTATATGCCATCATAACAGCAAAAATTAATGTAAGGTATATTTTGACTTCACCCAATATGAATATATGAGTTATCATTCCTGCTGCCTTATTATAAATTGTTTTTGCTAGTAAGTGACCATTTTTACTCATTATGGATATACATCTCTATCCTTCCCAGTATGGAAATAGGGTGTATGTCATCACCTTATGTGGAGATGCACTCTATATATATTCTTCAAGGATCACTAGTGAATCGAAAAAGAATTCCAGCAAGGAGATTATTCTTGAGGAAGAATGGTGTAGACAAGCACGATCGTGATATACTTTCTAGTTAAACATGCTGCTGCATGTATTTCTTTCTTTGTCACACCATTAAACTGTCAAAGCCTGTAAAAAAATATGGACCCCCTACTTTTAAGAGTGCCATTTTGGTCATCTTTGGAATACAGAGAATAAGTTAAATCAGATAATGAGATCACCAGGTCTTATTACTTGTTTAGTAATGTCTGTTTCTGAATCAGGCTCAGTAATAACAGATAAGATTTTCACTAGATGGAAAATATGTAGTCTCTCATTGATATCTGATTCCAAAATGGAGGCTCCCAGTACTGTACTTTCATTAAATCACATTGCTTGCATTACTTTAATTAGTTTTGAGACACCTAGTTTAGTTCAAATTTTAGGATGAATTAGAGAAAAGACTGATTATCGGCGTATAAGGTATCTTAGAGAACTACTGTTTATTATGAACAAAAAATGTAAAATGAAGACATTTTCCTTCATAAAAATAACATGACGGCAAAGTCATAATGATTCACAATTCCATTAAGAGGTAATTGAATCTATATGATACAATAAATGTACCCTCCAGTGAATGTGTTCATCATCTCGTATATTCCAGCAGTGAACAGACATGCTAATACCCACAAAAGCTGTATGGATGAATCAGTGAATATTTTGAAAAAACTGTTTTGCTTTAAAATAACAATGACACAATAAAATTTGCATCACTCACTCACATAACATGATGCAAATTAATCTCACAAAATACAACATGATTAAAGTGCCACACACCTGTCGGCAATCGCAGCCCTGAAATTAATTCTCAGCCAGCATCACTACAAAGAGTTTACCCTTTCTGTCTCTCACTAGTACACCGTGGCTCCAAAGGATAAATAGAGGATCCTCTAAACACAATCAAAGACACAAACAGAGATAGAACTTGATTTCTAGCTGTCTTCCACCCAAAAATCCAAATGTTAATAGCTGTGCACATGCTACGATTTTACATCAGCTTGATTTGTCTGCGAGTTAAACTTCTATAGAACTTGGCATGGAAAAGTGCAAATTTGGAAACGTGTATCTGACATGTAATTGCTAAGTACTGACAGAATTTACCATAAGCTGTCAATGAGCAAGAGCAATCTGAGCGCATCATTTCCAGTGCTACCCTGTGCGTTTCCAACACGGGGCTTTTCTCTCGGTTCGCTGAGTCAGAAACAGGTCACGTCTGAAATATTTAGGCATTTGCATTTCTCTCCTTCAACAGCTGAAGGATTGATTATTCATGAATGCTATTATACTTCTTGAGCTCCTTTCCAAATTTACAGATACATGCAGCAGTTTCACCAGTTTTTTCTTTTTTTTTTTGAGTCTGTAGGCTCCCTCTAGGCTCTCTGTATTCCAATTCCCCAGGATTATTCTGGAAGGCTAACAAGCATGGAAGAAGGAACTCAGTCGCATTAATGGTGTTTTGGTCTTATTTCATCTGAAAAGTTGGCAATGAAGAACTTTTTATTCAAATTTTATAATGAATGGCATAGAATTATGCTGAGTGTTGCTAGGAGGTTGCAGCTGTATTTAGTGTCTAATAGTTTTCAGTACATTTTTAAACTCATAACAAATTCATACCAAATATGTGTAGCTCATAAGAAGTGAAATATGACTGCAAAGCCCTATGACTGTTAGTCCTAGACACTACTTTACTTCTAGAGCTACTATTGTACCTGACCATTAGCAGTAAAGATATAGCACACTCGGTTTATTCTGAAGTACTACAAGGCCATCAAGCAATTTCCAATGACCATCTGTAATAAATGTACACTATTAGAGGATGGACTTGTAAAACACTGTGCTTAACTGTTAGCTTCTCTCAGTCATGTCTACAATGTTTGGGCCAGTGAGAGGAATAGTGGTCTGAACTCTCACTTTCCACTTGAAGAACCAAGGTTTGAATTCTGCTCCCACTCCTGCTATTCTTGATCCTGGTATATTCCTCAACTGTTCCATTAAAAATGACCCAGCAGTGTACATTAAAAAGATAAATTACTATAAACAGCTGAGTAGACAAACCTAACATCTATTCTCCTAGTAGAAAAGCTTCAGCAAACTGAAACAATTAATTTCCCATACATCATATTGGCTCTAAACTTAGAAAAGGGTAAATGGAACGCAAGTCTTGAATGGTTAAATTACTTTACTCACTTTTGTTAACCTCTTGTCCTTGTTGGGGTTAAGACAGTCTTGGGGGGTGGGGGCACTACCTGTACTGGATACTACTGCATTGCAGGGTTGAATTACTTACATTAGTAAAATTACATTTTAGAAATTACTGACAGAATTTCCAATTGGACTCATGACTTTAAGGATTTAAAGAGAAAAACCAACTTCAATTGATTGTTGTGACTTCTAGAAGCATTTGTACCATCACTAAAAGAAGAACTTTTTTTATGCAACCATAACTACCCCTGTAATCACTGGGTCTTACTTGATAAGATAATGTGGAGTTCTGACTGAAGTATGTAGCTATAACATTTTGATCACAGGTCATGTCTGATGGTTTCCTAAACATGCAATGAGTCAAGGTCAGTGGATAAATCTGCTATATTTTTCATCTGTCTAATAAAATACGTAAATGGTGTCAAGCACTGGTACATCAGAATAGGTCATTGCAACTATCACAGTATTCAGTTACAGAACTGAGACAACTTGGCATTATTTCAGAGCAAATGCACATAGCCTAGATTTGGGAAGTGTAGATACCACATGTAACTGTTTATTTAGTCCATGACTGGACCTACACCAGGAGAATGAGGAGACAGACATTAGAAGAACTGATAAGCATAAATGTCACATGAACAAGTGTGTATACATCAGTAGTGCAGTTTTTTTAAACTAACATCAGTTTAAACTTCTATTTTAACTTTTGTAAACTTTTAAAACTCAAAAATAAGGGTGGAGGACAAACTGTCTGATAGAATGAGGATACCTTTTCCAGGGCTCCCTACACACATAATCTACATCCATAGTATTCGTGTGCAGTCTTTCCTAAACCATTTGCACTGTTTCATGTTTACATCAGGAGCCTGAAACATTAATGAGGACAAAACTGTTCTGATAAAAGGACAACTTTCTGGCAATGGTGGGCTATCCAAAATATGACAGTGTTTAGGTGGCAGCTGGAAAAACAGAGTTTGACATTTTCAGTTGGCCATACACTGGGTTAGAACTTTGTGTATAATGAAAGATTAAAATGACCACAAGAGGAAGAGTGTAATCCCTGGATGACATTTTTTTGGAATCTGGGGTGCTTACCAAATATATCATTTTTGGTGCTTCTCTTTGTGAATATCTAGCAAGCTAATTATTCGTCTATGATGACGCAGACTAATTGGCCTCAAATTGGCCCTGTCCTCTTGCTGTAACTGACACACGAAGGGGTCATTTTAATTTCTCTGATGTTTCACCTCTGCCCAACACACTACCTCACTTTTGAAAAGCTGCAGGGCAGCCGGGCAGATCCACATGAGGGGCGGCAGACTTTGTGCACTGAAAAAAAAATCCTCAGATTCTCTATAGATGTTTCTTTGAGTCCGTTACCCCAGGCCAGCTGATCAAATAGAGCCCATGTGAGTAGAGGCCATGGTTCCTGCTGCTCTAATTGATGTGTACCCTCTGTGCATGCAATGCTCAATGCACCTTTGGGGGCACTGCTAACAATCTCACTGGCTTTGCCCTCACAGGTGGAGCTTGCGAGTAGCACACTAAAACCAGGAGGGCCAGTGGAAGCAGCACCTCCGAGGAGATCATTTATTGGCAGCTATGTGCACCTTCACAGGGTGCTGATGCTTCCCTCTGTTTTTATGGACACCCACTCAGGTGGGGCTGTGTGTGTTTATACTGCCCCAGGCTGTGATCATACAGGACAGTCACCGCCAGGAGACTATAATTTGAGCAGTATAATGAAGTGTCAACCCACACTTTTATCACTCATACATTTCAATAGCATTTGTCTATTTATCTGCAGGTAATTAAATATAATTTGATTATGATTAGCATGATGACCTGGAGTCTAGTGTTTTTCATTCGTGGCTTCAGGGAAGTGGGATTGAATTTCATGTTTGCTGATAAGGATTTTGCATTCCCCCCTCTTACCAAGTTTTCCCACCTGTTCCCAGTTTTGAACAGGTAACCATACAGTTATAGTTTAATAAAAGTTTGACAGAGATATATTAGACCACTGACTGCACTCAGCAACTAAATTTCAATAACTAGTAAAGTATTTATACGCACAAAAACTACAACAGGCCCCCCCCGACCACCTCCAGCAATACGTCAATGATGCCTTAGCAGGCGATCAAGATCCACACCAGGTACAAACCCTCCAGTAGATTCAAAGGCGATGCACACTAAGCATTCCTCTTCAACTAATGTCACACTGTAATGCTTTAACTGTAGGAATTATCCTCTGCGTGTAAATTTGTATGTTTGAGTGAAATGGACTCTACCTTGGAAGATGGGTAACCTGGAAAAGGCTTTGAATCACTATGATCAGTGCTGGATCATAGTTAAAGCAAATTAATTATTATGAGCATACCATTTACTCCAGATTTTACAAAAAAGTCTTCGATATTGACCAAGATATCCATTCAATTTCTCTTTATAGATGTTTGTTGTATTTTAGCAAAAAGTTTTCTTTTTAATTTAAACTCATTACCACAGAAAATAGTTGAAAACAAGATTTTATCAATTCCAGTTACACATGCTTTATGGCCATTTCAGTGCACGAACTGCACATTGGGATATTTATAATGATAATTTTTGCCCTTCTCACTATTATCCAGGGTCATTTAGTCACAGATGATACAAATTTCCCATTGTGGTCTGAAAGGTAAAGTAATTTCTGTGGTGTCAGTGAACTACAAGCGTTTTGCACCCATCTAAAGATGCTGGATGACCTCTATGTATCTCCAGTCACATGGAAAAGAAATGCCTGCTCTTCATCTGTCAGGCCTGTGGAAAATGACATGGCAAGACAACTTTTTTGAAAGCTTCTGGAAAATGGTTTATACATGCTTTAGATAATGATAATTATTGTACTAAAGGTATGCAGTACTACAGACACATTTTCATAGATGCATTATATGAAAATTAGTGGTATGTACTCTTGCCTAACAAAAAACAAGCATTTTCCCACATTAATACATATATTTTGTAGTTTCCAATTTTCATATGAATGAATGAACAATAAATTGAAAGCCTACTGGATTCTAAACAAAACAGTTTAATTTTCTTCATTAAAAGTGGTAGAATAATTAAGTTTAGATCATATTCTTATAACCAAATCCTTAATTTGGGAAAAATGGAAAGAACTTGTATGAAGACCATTATTGTATAACTCTACTCTACCAATAATTACATAAATTACTGAAAAGAGAAGATAGTAGTTAGGAAAGTATCCAGTTAAAAATAAATGAGAGGATTTACGAACAAATTTGGATAACATAGATAGGCTTATTTAACCAGTAGGCCAGTAGGCTTATTTAACTAAACAGGACAATTTTATTTTAGATGTGTATAAAGTACTATACATTCACTCTTCCTTCAGACACACTTATAAGGACATCATTAACAGTTTTATGCCACAAAAAATTCACAGTAAGTGTTGACTTGCAGAATATGGAGAACTTGAGGTTCCCTTTAAGGTGCAACACAGGAACACAGATACAATCAGCCTTACATGCAACCCAGCAGGGATTCCATCCAGTTTCCCCCTTGTTTGGAACCAAGGATTCATGCCTACATACAGAATATTGTGTTGGTAGTTCCTTAAGTAATATAATTAACCAGCACCATATTATTAAAAAAAAAAACATTAATTAAACTTCAAATGCACTATCTGCCAATGTAGTCCAAAATGGTGCTTTACTTACTTAATCCAAGCTCCTCGGAAGCACTCAAAGTCATTAAAAAGATAGCAAGTAAACTAAATGAAAAAAATGAAAGGAAACATATGGGAGGTGTTTCCTGCTGCATCTGGATTCTGGAAGGTTTTTCATGTAAAAGATGCCAATTAGCTAAAAGAAGCCAAAACACTGCCAGATGGCTGTTTTACGATAAATATCTATGGCTGACAACCAGTTTACTGACATGACAATTGAAATCCTTCATGTCCACTCAAAATGTGTATGTAGCACATAAATGAAGGTCACTAGTAGACTGTCAGTAAGACACCCTGTAAGGATCTCTCATTTGTTAAGCTAGACCATGGAAGGTTCTGCACAACTAAATCAAAAATCAAAACAGACCTACATTCCATTAAGCATCTGCCTCTATACCTTTATGAAAGAGTAACTAGTGTTCTCTACAGGAAAATTGCTTTACAGGCATTTGAAATAAATAATGTAAAACATGCAGTCCACCTCAGCCTCCATTTTCTCATGCCATATAAGAAGTAGGCTTGTGTTTAATCGCAATAACACAATGCAAAATAGGGCCATGGCACAAAACGGCTTTTTTAAAATCATAAAATCACAGTAGCACTAAACATTACAGGCAAGCAGGCAAGTATATATGATTAACATAAGAGGTAAGAAATGAAACATAACAGAAAGTTGACCTGAAGAGCACTCAGAAATATATGAAACAAACTTAAACTTCTAGCAAACAGAACTTTGCGGTGGGGGAGATCCTATCTGCATACAGTTTTGGGGAAACAACATTATTATAAGGGAACACTGTGGTTTTGAAAGGTTTTCAAAGGTAGAGATTTCTCATTTTTAAGTCCAGCATTTCAGTCTGAGAAACTGTGCAGTGAGCATGGTGCTCTGAAGGCTATACCACTCATCGACCATTCATTTTGTTGGTAGTCCAGAAGTTTTGAGGCAATCCAGATCTTGGAGGCAAGTGGTACTCACGGCGAATGGGAGCTAACAGATGGAATGCACCCACGCTTCAACACGAGTCCCTGGCTTTGCAGTCAAAGGCTGAGACCAGCTGATTCAATGGGATTCAGAGAAACCTTCAGTTTTGAACTTTCATTATTACAACTGCAATGCTGTACTATGACATCTCAGAGAGGCTGCACCAACTGACTAAGGGTTTAAAATTATGATTTCTGGTAAATGATGCCCTTGTTTTGACATTATTGTTTTACCCGTCTGTTCTTTTAACTTTGCAAACTCAGTTAAACTTGATATTACAAATTATGTCTGCATTTTGGCGGTGTTAAAAGCAGAGATGCTTTTTTAGTCAATGTACACAGCCAAATTTCATGTAACATTTCATGCCATAACGAACATATGTACAGAAAGATTAGCATATTTTAAAACATTTCTGTATAACATAAGATTTATTTTTGCGTACTGAAGTGAAATTCTCTAGATGTCTCAGACAGTGCAAAACAGAAACCAATAAAAAAAACTCTTTACAGAGATTAATTCAAGCCACCATGAAGAAAATGTTGGTGGATTCAATAATGTACATAGGCTACCGAGAAAACTGTCATTATGATGACGGTGAGCATAACAAGGCAAAGGTTAGCAATAAGTACAACAGTCCCATTTTGCCTTGACACAGCGTTCATGGTGATAAAGTGGATAGGGTTCCTCTCCAACTGAAAGTTTCCTTTCCACTAGGCTTTCTCATCTGAGTTGACCACAGATGTGTAATTAAACACCTCCAACGGTCCTGTGATCAATCTTGCATTTTTCTACAAAGGTGCACAGTGTTGTGCAATGTCAGAAACAGCCAAAAAAACAGCCAAAATGTGATTTTGAAATGTTTAAATTATCCAGACACCCCTCCTAATTACAATGTTAGCTGGACAATTTTCCAGAAAATGCACAAATCTGGAATTATGGAATTCATTAACAGGATGGAAAATGACTCACCATAATTTCTTGTTAAATAGACTTTCCATATGTTAATCACACACTAGAATATTGTAATGTGTGAACATTTAGGAAAACACACACACACACACACACACACACACACACACACACACGCATGCACCTGCGTGTATATTTTTGTGCAATAAATGTAAAATTCATTACATGCATATGCTGAACCTACTGTTCAGCTTTTGCTCTTTATGCAGACTCCTTAGGCACTGTGGAGAACACAATCATCTTTTTTGCCTACCAAACAAAATGAAATTTGAAAGGCAACCAAACAAACAACATAATGACATTCTTATTTGCATTTGTGTGCAGAAGTTTTACTGATTAGACTGTTGGGTTTAGGTGTGCCGGTTTAGGAAATTCCTTAAGCAGCTCCGTACCACCCTCTGAACCACAGAAACAAGATACACTGCTCACCAATTGCAAAATTAATATGCATATAAAAATATAAACCACAGTATGTATGGGGAAATGAAATTCTGAATCCCTTCCTATTGAAGAGAACAAAGTGAAGCTGTAATAAAGAGCCCTGAAGGTAGACTGACACTTCAGAAACCAAATGCATACAAAGCTGAAGTCAATTTTCCTCCAGAGAACAAAATGTCATTTACAAGTTCCTTTTTTTGCACTGGAAGAAATGATTCTAGTTATAAACACTTTGAAACTCATTGTAGTTTTGGGCCATATGCAGTTAGAGCCTATCTAAAAAGCAATTTGAGAATTGCATTATTGTTTTCACTGAAATTTAACTGCATTTATAAACAATTGCCCCAGTATTGTCTTTATGAAATGGTCTATTACATAAGTGTAAACACTGAAATGTCAAGAATTAAGACATATAAAAAGAGTAAATAAACAAAATAAAAAGGAAGGACATCTTTGCAGTTAAGTACCAGATTATTGATGTAGGGAAGTAGTTATAGCAGCGTACCATTCCAGGGCTGAGACAGTTAATCATGGAAAACTGAAAAAGTGGGTTTCCTCTTCCACAGACAACAACTTTAACAACATGTCTGACAAACTGATATCTTAAGTAGGATATCAGCATCATCAGCATATCACGATTTACCTGCAAAAACACACTTACTGGCAGGCTGCATTTGAAAAAAACACATTTGGCTATGCCTGAGATGGATTAAAATACTGGTCTGACAATCTTGAGGAGCATTTACTCTGCTTTACTGAATATGTATAATTTAGAGAACCAGACTAAAACCAAACATGTATGCTGATGAATGAGAGGTCCCGTGTCTCCAAAGATAACAGGTGACTGTTTCAAGTTAAACTTGCTTAAAATAAATAGGTTATTCAATCTCCTCTCCCATACATGTGATTAAAGAAGAACATGTAATGAAAGGACAGTCACAGGGTTGACTTTATAATGAACATAATAATAAGTGAAGAATCCATTTAAGTTTGAATTTGTACGTTAACAAGATATTTAAAAATAACACACAGAAATAAAAGAGAGAGAAACAAACCACAGATTGACAGACACACAGACTGTTCTGTCAAAGAACAGAGGCTTCAAATTTTCATACTACACCGAAGCAGCCAAAGTAAGGACTTTACACTCTCAGCATTAAGTTACTGATAACACCAAACAATCATCTGCATACTTTTATTTTAATAATTTAAGGACAGTTGACAGTGTGAGTCAAATTTTGGCCTGGAAAAGACTGTCAGATTCATTAAAAATAAATTCTTGAGTGCAGTGGATGGGCCATAGGTTAAAAAATTCAATAGGAAACTATTTGTAAAACTTCTCTCCCACTTTTATATCTCACTGTGGTGACCACTTACCATAATAAACACAGATAATCTGTTTGAAAGCGTTCCTCAGCGCTACCCTTAAATTCTCATCCAAAATAAATACTGAAAACCAAGTATCACTCTCTAAATATTTTAACGTCCTGAAACTATTGAAATTAACGATCTTAGCAAACACTTGAAAGCAATATTGGGTATTTGATAAATGAGCACTTTCTGGGATAAATACAGGGGATGTACAGGATTATGTCGGTAGTTTGCTATGTTGATAAGAAAGAATTCTTGGTAATTTTTATAAAAGATAACATACAAAATTTGATTTAATTTCCAGGCAGATAATTAAGCACATAATATTTGTGAAAGGCTTTTAAAAGAATGAACAACAATTCTAAATGCAATTGGATTATGGATGATATATTTTCAATAGCAATTAAGTGAAGCAATATTGACTCACAGTATGACTATTAAGTATTTTATCTCAGGAACAATGGCTACAATAGGTACTGTCTTCCATACTGCAGTGTCAAAGCACTCCAGGTGAAACCTTCACGTACTTTGGCTGTCAGACCACCAGTCAGCTGTCAGATACAATGCATGGCCTTCCTAAGTGAGTGAGGGACCTGGATGATGATCACAAAGATAGCCAATTCACTCTGCCACCATGAAGCAACACGAGATTGCTCTCTTTGACCACCAGTTTCTTGCATGCACTCCCCAAGTCTGAAGATCACAACAAGTAAAACATAAACACTATGCACATGCCTTGTAAGGGGTGCAGTGCAGAAATTTTTTCTTTAATAATTGTACATAAACATGACATCTTTACATATATTCAGCAGATGCTTCTCTTCAAATTGATGTACAATTCAAGGAATAAGAAAGTGCATTTCACAACAAATAAAGAACTTTAGATGCAAATGTGATTGTCCAGCACAGCTATTTCTGCCAAAGCATATTTGATTGAAGTTGTATAGAAACTGAAAAGGTGATCTTGATGGATGTGTTGATGCAAATGTATGTGCAATATCTGTAGGACAAAAGTATAGTGGGTCTGACTCTTGTTGGATACAAGAAGGGATACAGCAGATCTGAAGAAGCTCATTTCAAAACCAAGAACCTATGGACTTTCAATTCTAGACAACTTCTGAATGGAAGCGCTAAATGGCCTAAGATAGAGAAGTGCAGCATTCTTGCAGGGCTGTAGGGAATTATTAGCTCCTGTAGGTATCAAGTGCAGGTTCTTTGTCTTGTAGGCTGTAACCAGTCTGCTACATCATAAATTAAATGTTTTAAAGACTACAATGTTTTAAAGACTACATGAACCATGTAATACACTTGTCCCTTCCACCCCCATTGGCAATATTTACATATACTACACTTGCACCTCATATTAATAAAATCCTTGTTACAAACTTTTGAAAATACAAACATTTCCTAGTTTATTTTTAAATGCGTTTTCTTCACTATTCCATCTTCTAAAATTTCTTTGTTGAAGAGTAAAAATAGCATTTCCATTTTTTTGGCACTGGGATATCAAAATGCATAGAAACTCAGGCTATGGATGGAGGGAGGGAAGGATGCGGAGGGAGCTTCAACTGATTTCACTCAGGGTTTGTTTATTTGCCAGTCTGTTTGTTTGATTGTCTATTATAATTGTATCATATACTTCTACAGAAAGCACTCTGTGGATAAAGGCACACGTCTATCAAAGAGACACACAGTCAATATTTTTAGGTGAAACACTTTTCAAAATGTTCTCCCCAACCAATTTTTTCTCAAATATTTCATCCACCTATGGTACCTTGACATGTATGAGGAACATGACACTGTCTCCTGTGTATAAACCAGAACAGAATACCACACAATAAACAGCAGATTATGGAAATTATGTTTTTAGCCATTTAATTATTATGTTGGTTCATGTAAATAACATTATAAAATAAACTTGTCAGATCCATGTTTTAATCTGTATCCTGTCTGATATTTCTAGAATGCTGGAACACTAAGACCCTGGACTGTAAATAAATAAATATTTTTTTTCTATTAAAAAAAAATAGAATACATTAAAAAAAAGTCAGATATTTTTGGCTTTATCTAATGTTCTTCACAGAACCTACGTTGTAAATAAATCTAGGGATTAAGCCATATTATTAAGATTTTATTGATCATGACATAGTGGTTAGAGACTTACAAATAATTCCAAGTTACGAAAAGACTACTATGTTTTTATGTTGAGGTATAAGGAAAAATTAAGTCAAAAGACCTCAACCAGGACCACCCTGATAAGTATAGTGAATTCTAAAAAACAGACCTGCAGGGGACGTCCCAACAAAACAAAGTGCTTTGGAAGAATATAGTCAGCCAGTGATTCTCAAACAGTAAATGTGCCAGTGCATTAGGTTCTATTATTAACACTGCATGGACTTTACACAAAATAGAGCATGAACCCAAATTTGGGGAACCTGGACAGGAAGGCACCGGACACAGGAGGTTTGAGACAGTCAGCTCAGGCACAATTAACATCTCAGTGCTTGCAGCTACAAGGATTACGCTGAGCTCTGTCAGATTTGCACTGCAGCCATTCTCATATAAGGGCACTTTGCAAGGAGCTTTGATTGTGGGGCTAATTGATTTATTTTGGCACATAAAACACAGTAAAAGGGAGAGGGGCGACTAACACACTTCTATAAATCAAAAGACTCTTTAACACTGCATTTAAAAAAATGGACCTACACAAAAGGTATGCAACATCTTAAGAGAATGCTCATTATTGGATTTTTTTCTAGTGCTACAAAATCTTGCAGACAGTTTTATCATGATACATATTTTACTCTACAGATTGAAGTACTGTGTTAAGAGCACAGTTTAATAAAACCGTCATTGCGTATCTACAATCACATTTATCTTTGTTACTAGTCACAGAATGCTTCTACTATGTACTCTGTGATAACAGACCTAACAGCTTTTATGAATTTCCAAAATACCTGTTTTTGAAGTATCACTTATGCTGTAATAAATTCCTGGGCTGGTGGCTGGGAAGGATGCGACTGATTAAACCACCAGTCTGATTTGATTTATGCACTAGCATTATGACATCATAGGTTTATTTTTGGATTAGTGGAAAAAAAACTTCCATAAGGCATTATCAAATGGTGTAACTGTCGCCATGAATTGTCACTATTCCCCCTTCCATTCCACTATACATCATGGCCTAAACTAGGGTTTTGATGAAAATGTTATTGTTAATTGATTCTGCTTGAGGACTTTTGAAGGCAGTGAAAACACAGGAAAAAGATACATCAAAAGTAAATTGTGAAAAAGTAACCATAAGTGCATAATACGCTATTTACATATATAAAGGCTATACATAGTATGCACATTTATAATATAATATTATTTTTATTTCTGCCATCTGGATCATGTCCATATCAAAGCAAGCTTGCTCTCTTTCCCACACACACACACACACACACACACACTCATATTAGAAAAGTTAAAATGACAACTTCTAGAAGGTGTATATAAATCATTAAGCACTTAAATCTCTGGAAAACCACATATGTATGTTGATGAATGAGTCCTAGGTCTCCAAACCTTTATTAAAATAATAAAAAGACAAATTCCATCTACCATGCGTATATCATAATCTAATCCAGTTTTAGCTACAATATTTTGTAAAAAAGAGATGCAAACAGAGGATGACAAATAATGTAGTTTGCTTGAACAACCCATTATGATTTTGCAAAAAAAAATTACAAAAATGTATTGAATTTTCCATATGTATATGGGCATTTATGTAAATATAATGCTTGAAAAGATCTCTGTTGCCTAAATAAACACTGAAAATGGTTTAAAAAATTAACAATGTAGCTTATTATATCTACATAATATAACACAAACAATGTAATCAATGCCACAAAGGATGCCAAGAGGGGAAGTTTACCGATGAACTGTCCAGGGCCCAAAAGAAATGTGTGTCTGAGTGACACTCAGTTTTTAAACAGCTGTCAAAATGTATCTGAAATTTCCATGACTACTGCAGACTTTTTATGGAGTTGCATAAATAGCAAAAGTGGAATAGTAAGTTCAAAGGAGAAGGATGAAAAGTTTCAAAAGCATTTAACAACCATGAATTTTAATATTCTGTACTGTACTTCTCTTGTGACACAAAAAAATAGAAATGGCCTTGAATTTAGCACATTTCTATTTCTGTCACACACATGCAACAGTTTCTGCAGTCTCAGAGTTGACAGAAAAGTCTGAATTACCTCTATTAAAATGGAAATGCATCAGATTTGCTTGGTGTTCCTGGTTTTGAAACGTAGAATGTATTTAATTAAAGTACTGAGAACTTTGCAGAAACTGTCTATGGAATCAGCAATTGGTTCTGAACCCTGTACTACACATTTCAATATACTTTTTAGTTGTAAAAGCAGAGAACTTTATGGAGCTTTAGCTGACAGATGACCTTACTGTAAGTGGTGAGAAAAGCCTTCATCATATTGCAAAACATGAAGTATTCTGTATTTTTTGCTCACAGAATATCTAAAAAGGAACCTTAAAGGTTATTTGGAAGACCCTTGGGGTGGGACAGGGTGGTGCTACATACAACTGACAGCCTCAGGGGAGGTCCTGCCAGCTCCACTCGTATATATTTTTTAAAATAAATTTTAATCTGCTGTCCTGCAGTCTTTCCCTATGTAACTACCCAGGGGTACACACAATAAGAAACAGAGTCAAACCCATGTCCTAACCTACAGTCCAGGAGCTTTGAAGTGCCAGCTGTACTCCTACCACCCATTAATCCAGAATATAATGCTTAACACACACGCAAACGCACACAGCTAAAAGTATTGGTAACCTTCCACTTTTTTTCTTAAAAAAAAAAAAAATCAATTTTCTCGGAAATAAGTTGAAACTAAAAAAGTGACTGGTATCCACCATTCTTTATTTCACGTTTAATAGAAAATAAACTTTTTTCATTTACAACTTAACGTATAATTTTAAATAATAAAACAAATGAAAATGGCCATGGACAAAAAATTTTGGTACCCTTAACCTAATGTTTTCTATTACAGCCTTTGAAGAAAATAGTGGCAATCAAGTACTTTCTTTAGCTCTTTGATTGTCTGAGTCTTTGTGGATCTTCTACCATGGAGCCCATTTTCATTCAGACAATGACAGATGTTAAAAGTTAGCTTGAATCCCTTTTAATGTTTTTCTTGGTTCTTTCCCCACTATTCAAACAATATTTCTGTTCAATCTTGGGTCAATTTTCCTCTTGTGGCCATGTCCTCGGATGTTTTCTACAGTCCCATGGGCCTTAATTGTCTTGATAATATTGGCAACAGTGGTCACAGGAACATCAAGGTCTTTGCAGATGGTTGTTTTAGTCTTTACATTAACTATACTTTGCTATTACCTCTTTCAAAACTTGTCAGACACTGCTCTGCTTTTTCTTCTCTTTTCCATGTTTAGTGTGATCCACACAGTAACACAAAACAGCGGAGTGAGGCATTTTCTTCCATTTTAACTCGCTGTAAGAGTGAAAAAAGTATACTGAATCTAAAATGTACCAATAATATTGTTCAGGCCATTTTAGAATGTCATAAGCATGAATTCAGTTCTTTTCATTCTTTTCAGAGCTTTTTTGCTTTGTACCACAGCAAACCAAAGAAAATTTTTTTAAAAATTATAAATATAACAATTTAAGAAAGATAACAATGATGTGGCATGTATAAACAATGTACATTAAAGGAGACATTACTGTTATTTCCAGGGCATCTCTACATTTTTGTCCCCACTAGCTCAGCAAAGCTCACAGCTCCCTGGCTCTATAGTCTTCACATTTTCAGATCTTCAGAGTTGGTCTTGCTTATCAGCTTTGCAACAGTGAGTCATAAGGATGTATGTGTGATACAAATGTGGGCCTATTTGTATGAGGACATACTTAAACAAGACCAATCCTGTTATTTCAGGTTACTAACCTCCACTAAACATAGAGATTTTAAGGTTCCTGTGGCTTAAATGTGAAAAACCCAGTGGATCGCTAACAAAATTACTTGAAATGAGGTTTACACACACAGACAGTTAAAACTGTTTATATTTGCTGGGTGCTAATTCCCACATTAACAGAAATATTAGACATAATATGAACACGAACTAATGCTGGCTCACTGTCACATCATAAGGAATGCTGCAAAGATGAAAATGAACCATGGCAAAAATCCCTCGGCATTAAAGAGCATTAAAAATGACTGGCACTAGCAATTTGGAGAAATTCCAGCCTTTAAAAACAAGTACTAAGGCGGTCAGAACTTCAGAACACAATAGGCTCCTTCAGTGTGCCACAAGCCATCGCACGAGGTCTTGTTTAATTTTCAGAGCGGTGTTTTTAACACTGCTGTTGTCCATCAATAGTAAACTTATGGCTGACAAGAAAACACTCAAATAAAAATGCATGCCATTAGTTCATTCCCACTTCAACAATTTGCAGGATCATACCAACCATAAATCACTGTTATGAGTTTAATGTACCTGTTACACTATATGTATTGATTTATTTTACTGTATAGTGCAAACACTACATCTTCCATCTGAAAGATGTTCCCTTCTGGTAGATACCTGGCCACAGGGAGACTCAAACTCCGAAGCACTTTTCCGCGTCACTAGACCAAAGCCTCTTAGCTGAGCTTCAGAATTGCTACAGAGCACAGTCACACTGCCAACTTCATATCGAGATGCCGGCAGACAGCACTCAATTTCAGAGCAAAATGACAGCAGGTAGTGCAGTAGTTAAAGAGAAGAACATGTAACCTTAAGACTGCAGGATCAAATCCCACACGGTGGTAGTGCAGTACTGTCCTTGGCAGAGACACCTCATTGCTAAACCAAAAATACCCAATTGTACACATGTGCAAAGCATTAAAGGTTGCTTTCAATAAAAAAACAGCTACTGAATAAGTTTTATTGGTGCAACTACTGTTAGTACTCCTAATAATAATTGTGATAATCACAATGTCAACAGCTAGTTCCACTGCTTTAAGGGGAGAGCACAGTGGTGATATCAACCCGAGAATTAAAATACCAAAAAGATCCATTTTTTTGTGAGCATGTGCTGTTTTCCATATAATGGCATTTACTTAAGGCAGACTGTCCATCATAATGAGGATTTTATGACTGACTGTGTTGTTAATACCTCTAATTTTCATTTTAAATTAGTTTAATTTTTTTAAAAAACTGGCCATGACATGCTTTACAATCTCACCCAGAACAATCTGTGCAATTTTTCTGGCTCATTGTTCTATATTTTATACAGAAGGATGTTTTCACAGGAGCAGTTCAACATAAATACATTTATCCAGGGCACTACAGCAAGAGTCAGGAGTGGGGCTTAAATTGACAACCTTCCGGTTGCCAGTTAATAACTATGACGCTATTTGCTGCATCAGAAATCTGGATTTGAGTCTCATTTTATGAACATTTGCTTTGGAGAGCTTTACTGAGAGAGCTAAAGAGCCATTTTTTCTTTCTTTTTCCTTAAAACAGTTTGAAAAACCATAAAAAAACAGAGCAGCTAGTGAGAATGCTGCATCAGCAGTTTGTATAATCTATAGAAAACAGCTATGCGAAAAGTTCAATGCATTTTTTAAATAATAAATTCTATATCACTGCCAAGAACATAATTCACTAACAATAGATTTTACAAGGAATTTACTGCTCCTTCTCATAAAGGCATCTCCGTTGAATCCAAGGTTTAGGTCAATCCATTATCATTATGTGTCAGGTCTATTGCGCTGCTTCTGCAAAGCCATTCACAGCTGGCTTAAACAAATCACTGTAGTAGCCCATTTTCCCTGGCTTCTTATGGCCTTATACATCGACTGACAACCCATCTTGCAGAGGCATCTCTGCCACCCAGTAAACTCAGTAAGGTTGTAACCTAGTATCTGGGCTGTCTATTAAATGACCCAGCAAAATATACGTTTAATCCAGAATTTTCAGAGTGCATTAACACTGCCAATAATTATCCTGCTGTATTAATGCATAACATAGGGTTGTTTCAGTTATGCTGTATTTGTTAAAATACTGCAATTTTGTCAAAAATATGGTATGCATATTATATTAAACATCTCTCTTCCTGGGCTGCATACACAAGTGATTCATATAACTATTTCGAACAGAATGCAAGCATATAGAGGAAGATCTAAACTACTGCACCCCTTCTTATTCATAGTTTCAGAAGACAATAATTTTGCCACTTACAATATTACATTCAGATTTAATTGCTTATGTTATTACACAGATCACATCATGAAATACTGCACTAATGCTAAGAGGGTTGTAATCTACTTTTCAGAATTTATGAGGCTAATTATTGTTGTGAAACATCACTAGAGATTCATACGCAGCTTTCTGCAAGTTAACCCTAAATCATGCTACCCAGGGTGACTATCAAAATTTGTGGGAAATAAAAGTCTCCAAACGCAACAAACAACCCTTTCATTTGCACTCATATTTGTATATTGTATATTATGCAGAGATCTTGACATTTTTATTTTAGTACTTTCAATATACACGATTAGATGACAGTTTATATTTTTTAATTAATTCTCTAGGGAGCAGTTTCAACCAGTGCATTTAAAATAATGGTAAAAACACTTTTTTGGCAACGAAAAGCGCAGAATTCGCCCAAGATGCAGGGGGTCCGTGTGAAAAAAATGCACTTCAACAATGACACCTCAGAGCAAGAGGCTTAAAGTACTACAGTACACAGTAGAGTAAAGTAGACAGAGAGATGCGCTGCTCCGCGTCTCTCCGCCCTTACCTCTGAGGCACATTCTCGCAGACACTTTGGAGCGGTCCTGAGCCGTTGTTCGCCGCTCCGATATTTGCTGTGGTTCGCTGTCTGATGTGACGTTAGATCCAACTGATGCCACCAGCCACGCGGACCCCCCGTCACGGCACCGTCCACCCCGGTCCCCAAGTTCCCAGGTTCCCCCTCCGCGCGAGGCTCCGTCAATTAAAGCACCGGCGGAATTCGTGAGCGCGGCGCCCAGGCTGCTTCTTCCTGATTGGCCAAGGTGTGCGTGACGTCACAGCAGGTGGCACACCTCTCCCACGTCAAATTCGCTAACAAGATAGGTGTGTGTTGCCACCGTATAATGTGCAATATCACCCGCCTAATAGCATCGAGCTCTGCTTTTATTATTCTTACACATTTGCTCAGTGTGAGGGTTCGTACACTCCCAGATGAAGAACAATACTGTAGTCAATCAGCCTATAAACAATGAACAAAAATCATTTTTAACATGACATTAATGAGACTTTTTAAAATAAACCATATCTGCCATTCTTGTTTGCCATTAGGACAAGTTTTAAAACTACATTGGATTGTGTAAAACAATCCATCCATTTATTATTGTTAACCTATTCCTAGCCCTTATTCTGAGGAACGCCGCAACAGGCCGGAATCTTAGAACAGATGGTGTAAGGGTATGAAATTGCCCCTGGATGGGGTGCCAGTCCATCACAGAGTGATCATACTCATCATTCATACTCAATAGACAGTTTAGAAAGACCAGTTAACCTGAAAAACATGTCTTTGGACTATGGAAGGAAACCGGAGCACCCAGAGGAAACCCACACAGCCACGGTCAGAAGATACAAACTTCACACAGACTGGATTTAAACTCATTCCTGACAAGTCTAATTGTTGTGGGGAAACAGTTCCGCTCGCTGAGGCACCATGCTGCCTTATATGTAAAACTACTAAATAAAATAATTAGTTACATCAAACATGATTGAGGTTCTTTTTTTGCTATATGCAATAGTTTTGTCCAAGGCAAGTGACACTGAGACAAAGATTTTTATAATGATTTACCCAGTATGGTGGTCTTACTGACTGGATTCAGAGTAAGTACCTGGATCCAAAATGGAGTTTTGGGTACCAGATCTAACCTCCACACCACCTGTTGCCACTGCTGGATTATGAAAAGTAATACTAACCAGGTAAGGATGACTGGGAAAGTTTCACTGCGGTACTGCAAGTTGTTATCCGCTGCATTACTGCAGTGTGTGACAGTGTGTCCCCACAGCAGAAGGTCAGAATAGCACAAAGTGTGCAGCACTTAGCAGTAGTTAGTGGTGCAGGAGGGAAGTGCTGGAAGCAATGGGTAGGGTGCTGGGAATTTATTTTAACTCCCAGTACACCAGAATATCACTGCACTGACATAACAATATATTCACATATACACTCCTATAATATAGCTTCCAAATTTAGATAAACGTCTCCACTGTTACTGACAAAACATGCTTATTTAAATTCATACTGCATTCTGGGACGAAGCAACTTGAGTCTGTTCACTGTTTCAGTTTTTTGCACAAAACCATATCAGATGTCATGTCATTAATGAACTGGTGGCTGGTGATTTATAGCCCTCATCATAAATACCCTGGCACTGGCTGGACATTCAGACACAGCCACTAATGGAAAAAACAACAAAGAAACCATGAGGAAGCAGCACCGGGTGTGAGCAGCAGCCCCATGATAAAAACATACCAGCACACACTTTGCAGGTCCCCTTGGTGGACTTACTAACACAGATACCATGCCCCCCAAGTACAGGTGAAGTACAGGTGAAATAATCTGCTGTTATGTGTGTCCCTCTCAACAGTTCAATATACTCTGTTTAAATTATTAAATCCCTCCATAGCAGGTTGGTTAAATCTGCTCTCTATCTCAACAAGCTGCACCAGTCCAATATCTTGATCACACAGCTGGAACATGAGTGATATTTCCAACCCAGGTCCCCTGTGTAGAAAGGCTTTTGTTCCAAATAACACGTGTGAGGTCAGTTTGGTGGGGCTGTTTCACCACATCGCATCAAGTCAGCCTAAAGGTTAATAGCTACATGTCCTAATAGAAGTGCTCCAGCTATTGCCAAAAATATAAAATGCCCCTATTTTGTTCATTTGGTCAGCCATAATCATCACAGCATTTTTTAGTCAATTATATAATTGTGCAGAGAGTATGAAATATTACATAACAATTAAGTACTTAAATGATTTGTCCATAAATACTTAAAAATACCTAACTAGTCAAAATGACAAGCAGGAATGACAGCTAAAATATATATCCTAAGAAGCAACAACAACTATTACTACTACTACTACTACTACTACTACTAGTACTAATAATAATAATAATAATAATAATAATAATAATAATAATAATAATAATAATAATACTGCCCTCTAGAGGACCAAACAAAATCTTGTTGCAAATGCACAATGTATTCATAGCACTTTCAGCCTAAATTAGGGACCCCATTTTTCAAACTTTGATCTTACCTGATCAAACATGGATCAATGTTCAAGATGGAAAGTTCAACAAAAAACAAACAAATAAAGCTGTACTATGCTTAATATGATAACATACATATCTGTACTTGGCAATTTAAACCCAGGTGCGCAGTAGTAACCCAAATCTTTAATTTATTGCCATTAGTTTATGTTATTCTACAAAAGACTGATTTTACCAAGAATGCATAAAAAAGCTGGTAGAACTAAAGTTTATAAATTCTAAATGTTTGAAAGTCAGTGGCTCAGAATTGTCACTGCAGAATGCAGTTGTAAAAGGTCATGTGTTGTAAAAGGTCAAAGGTCAAATAGAACTTTAATACATTGAGCAACTCAGACACAATGGTGATAATGAATATGTTTCAGAATTTAGAAATAATGATGCACATACTGTAGAAGTTTAATTTTTTAAATAATACACCCAGGTGATGAAGAAATCATTGGGGTCACAATAATTTTTGATTATACCATCACTATTCTTTATCATGCTATTGTGCAACTACCGTATCTCTATCTGGATTATAGGGAGCTAGAGGGGTGAGAAAAGATTACGTTATCACTACTGACTGATTTTAATGTACACAATGAAGTACTTTCTATTATCAATAAAGTAAATTTCACTAAAAGCCATATCAGGTTATCCCAAAGAGTTTACAAAACAAACAATAAAAGCAACTGTAAACTTTTAACTGCTAATATAAAGTATTTACAGATCACCTATGGCTACAATCAATGCAAAGCAGCAAATTCTTAATTAAAAAGGGTTTTTAGCTTTAATATTTTTACTTTGGACAGAAACCACGTGCCCAGAATGGTGTTGACATGGTGTACACCTGATAAATGGGCTTCCAAAGGTAAACTGTTACCACAATAAACAAATATTACTGCTGATCTATTGAACTGAAATTGTGCTGTAGTTCACAAAATTAGAGCAGCAGTACATTTCTACTCAGTTAATGGTAAATTCCGAAACAACAAAATTATTATGTTGTCCTTAAAACTGCAAAACACAAATCAGATTACAGGTTGGGGACCCACACGTGTCGTTTTGCTATAGCCAGTGGCATAACACCTCAGGTGGGGATTAGATAATATTAGCAATAGTACTTAGAAGAGTCAAATTATGCTTGTTTACACACTCTGAGAGCCATCTTATTAATTTGTGATTTTTTTCACAGAGTATGTTGTTTAGGAATAACAATAATTTAATATTTAACAGATTTGAGAAGGGTACACTAAAACAAAATTTGTCAAGTAAAGTTAAAACTCAGCAAAACGCCATGTTCCTGTAGAGTATACAGAGCAAATTCCCATCCTGTATGTTTTGGCTGCTTCCTCAGAACTGCCAGCAAGGGAAATGTCCAATTAGGGTGAAACTGGAAGTAAAACAACAGACAGGGAAAATTTGTACAAGGGACAGACTTGTCTGAGGGCTGCGTGTCAGCTCACACACACACTGCTCCACAGAAACACAAGTGCATCTGTGCATCAAGTCCAAGTGCATGCGTCTGGGGACTGTATCGTTTCTCATTTAGGCCTACATACTATTTGGGACTCCAGAGATGCACTTAGACTTATTATTTCTCCACAGTTCAGGGTAAGAACCTTGATCAAGGTTATGACAACTGGAAAAGGGATTCAAAACTGGGTCCTTTGATTGCAAGATGGTGGTTTCAACCAATATACCACTTATTCATAAACATGATTTTTACTAAAACCTGAGAGTTTTCTCATGTTTGACTATTTTAATGCCAGAAACCATGTCAATAACTACATCCTATACCAGATGGATACAAACAATTAAATGGGTGCAACATGAAACATTTTCAAGGAGACCAACTATGGTTGTCTGTGCAACACTCCTCAAAGGAGTAAAAGCTTCTAAATGGCTCATTTAGTCTTTTTGGCTGAGCCCTGATGCTGCCCCTTCCTGGGCCAAAGGCTGCAAGGTTCACTTGCCCATGACTTAAAGAATTTGCACGTCACTGTTGTCATAGAGACGGTTCCTGGTGTTGTGGTTCTGCAGAAGGTGCAGATGATAGGTGGTCCTCATCTCTCGGTTTCCACATAGTATTTTATTGAAACTCCTACAGCACTTCTGGCCATAAACATTCCAGAATTAACATGCTTAAACAACAATATCTGTGGGGTTATCAGAATAAATGTAAGCTTTGTAATAGGAGTCATTGAATATTTTGTAAAGCAAAAAAGTTTCTCTTGAAGAATCTTTGCAATATTCATTGTAACTATACAAATCCAATATTGCTATTAACTGAATAAAATGCAAATGCCTTCTTTATAGAGGCAAGAAGCAAGACAGCTATAGGTTCTCATTTTTTTCTTGAGTAACGATCATTATTTAGTGCCCCCTGAAACACAACAGAAGAAAAAGGAATGGTTATATTCACTAATAACTCATAACAGATATTCACTGTTTCCAGGAACTATAGAACTCAGTTTTACTATTCCTGTTACAGTTCTGCATGGTTTATAGACTGCACTTGATAGCACTGTAGTTGAAGTAGAGCATCTTCATCTGTTTCAGCAAAAACAACCATAATCTACAAGGAAAAAATACACACAATCAGATAATCATTGATTTAAATGGTTTTCTTTGCACCACAGCCAGAAAAATCTGAAAAACATTTTTTTTTCACATACCTGACACGCTTTACAAATAAAAAGTTCTATCTACTGGGCTGTCAGAAGGTACATTTTAATTGTCTTCTGCACTTTTATTAACTATATGTTTTTAATTAGTTTTGCACTGAATCAAATAAAAATGTGGATCCTTTATTGTTGCCAGGAAGCTATGCATCCTTGAATGGTTACCAACATTGAGAATTAATTAATTCCTTGTCTGAATTTGATTACTAAATTACTTTCTGCCTATTAGACTCGGCCTGAACCAGTGAAAATGCATTTATTTAGAATCTTGGCAAGTAGTTAACAATATATTACTCATGCAAGATTTTGGAAAGACCAAATAAAGAATTCAATTTCAAGATAAAAAATAAAAGTCATCATTCTTTAAAATGGTTAAAGCTTCGTCTGATAAGGTGCACTTCAAAAATAGCTGGGTGAAAATGGAACTGAACACATGCAGTCTGGCTTCAGCCCACTGTCGTTGTTTTTAACTGTTATGTGAAAGATCACTTCCATGTGCTGTTTCTACAAAACAATTAGCAGCTGGGTTTATACAAATCCCTTTTAATATTTTCATTGCTTTACATGATCCAGTCCATTAGTTAAAAGCGTGACCCATCATGCAGTGTTACCTGAACAACCCAGGAAGCCCCATATATGCTGTTTTACATATTGACCTAGAGTAGTTTACATTTATCCCACATTTCTCTCTACAGTTCTAAAAAGTTTATATAATTTGTGACAAACTCTATATTATTTCTTTCACCATACCCTAAATAATTTTAAACACATGGAATATACACTTCCTGTTAATATAATAGAGTATCATAATACAAAGTCAAGAATGATAGTAAAGAAGGAATAAAAAAATGAGAAATTGCTTTAGAATAAACTGCACAGCATAACACTAAATAAAAATCATGCCCAGACTGCCATGAATACCGTGTGTGGGATTTCTGCATTAAACAAATTATACTCATAGAGTTTTAGCAAGAAAATGTGCTCTCACTCCCAGATGTACTGTATTATGCACTACGTAATAAGTGGGATAATTAATCAATGTGTCTGGTAGCAGACAGATGGATGGCCATTATTTCTTTTTACAATGTGGCATAATCCTAAATGTCTGCCTGCTTCATAACCACTTATTACTACCCAGATGTTATTCCTGACTACAACTACCAACTGCCCAGTTTCAGGGTGCACACACACACCCACACTCACACTTTTTTTGTGTTTTTGTGGGTTTCCTCTGGGTGTTCTAATTTCCTCTTATGGTCCAAAGATGTGCATTTTGGTTGAATATGTGACTACATTGTCCTGTGTGTGTGTGTGTGTGTGTGTGTGTGTGTGTGTGTGTGTGTGTGTGTGAGTCTGAGAGAGAGAGAGCGAGAGAGAGAGAGACAGAGAGAGAGGGGGGGGGGAGATTGCTCTGTGATGGACCTCCTTAATTTTACATGCTGTGCTTCTGGGATAGGCTCTGGATCACCATAACCCTGACATGAATAAGTCATTAGTGAAAGTGAATGTGATTATATATTTCATGCAACAGGCAGAAAAATGCAGCATTGCGATTCTTTCTTATACAAACTGTCTTCAATGTACAGAAAAAGTGCATGACCAAAACATATCTTGACCATCTCATTAACCTTATTACATTACCTTCAAGTTCCAGTGGTTGTAAGGTCTACCAACAACTGCTATATCTCCTGTACGATAACATCAGCTGGCCATGCTACTGCAACACACCCATATTTGTAATTTTTTGGCTCTCAGTCATCGTTTCAGTATCATTCTTTGTTCTCAGTGGGTGTCTATCAGTGATTGCATTTTGTTTAATAAAACATTTTGTTTACAGAACTTTTTGCCTTTGATTCCATTCAAGTTACTTTTTAGTCTTCAAATGAGAAAGTAACTACTCTGTGAGCTGGAAAGTAAAAAGAAATGGAAAAGAAAAAAGCTTTAGAAATGACAGTGAAAATCTGGGTGATTTCTCAGGCCTGAGAACAGGTAACCTCTGTGATGTACACCTCTACTCCCCCCGGCTCAGAATCCTTTGTGTTTGGTCAAATGGCAGACAACTAACAGCGCAGCATGTCATTGCGATCCGAAGACAGTATTGCCTCTTGCATGTTGACTTTCCACAAACCATTTGCAACATGAAATGCATTTAAATGCATTGCAGCTAGGCAAATAAATCATGCCCAAAAATAAAATACTTAAGAGCTTGAGCGCTACCGTCTAAATCATGAGCTTGTGGAACTTTGACATTGCTTATTTTTCTTTACGGGGCCACATCTCCCCTTTTCCTGTGGATTGAAACACTGACAGGAGCTCCATTAATCAAATGCTAGTTGTTGTCATGTACGTGAACATTTATGCTTATATGGGCTGCAGAGAAGACAGGCTAAATCAATCATGTGTGGCTTGGTTGGTTTTCGAAAAACAGCTCTGTCTTCGTAACCCTGGTTTGTCCCATGATGGAAACAAACAGTTCCTATGGTGTACAGAACTGTATTTACACACGTGAGGAATTTCATATTTTCCCAACCCAGAATCATAAAGTATATTTACCAGAGGCATTTTTGACAAATTTTGCAGAGGTCCCATTTTTTAAACGGTCAATTTCACAAGGTAATTTGACAAGCAGTAGAAAGGCAAATAGAATCACATCTTCTAAAAGCACTTGGAAATGATAAATATACTTTGTTCTGAATAAATTTTAAACTTGGGAAATCTGAAAAGCTCAAAATGGGAGGCCTCTTAGAATTAGCAGCCTATTGAGTGAGCTTTCCAAGAGGACCCTCAGAGCACCAGATCAACATTTTGTATATTTCACATGTGTAGAAAATCACTGAGGAGATCTTACCTTAATTAAGTGTTTCACTTAACACTTTAGAGTGTGACTCATCTTAGATGGCCCTAGGAGAGGGGACACCCGGCTGCACACGGCTGGTTGACCTTTGACTGCAAATGAAACAAAAAATAGGAATATTTATAAGATGAGGCTGAGGGATATCATGCCCATATCAGGACACTTTCAGTCACCACAGAGTATTATTTGATTTAGGGTTAGTTGTCAGTAGCTGTTGTCAGGTGTTATTTTTGGCTTTTTAGATTTGGAGTAGACCACTGCACACAGTGAGAGACATAGATATCAGTAACATCACAGACACATATACATGTAAGTTGTTGCTTCGAAGAAAAACATCTGCTAAATGAATATATATGTAACACACCCGAGAACTGCAATGGAGTGATGCCCGATCCAAAGTGTTCCCCTCCTAACCTGGAGTGAGTGAATGCGATACATCTGAGAGTAACAGGCACAAGATACAAACCTACTATTAGTTAAAAACAAATAGGTTTGCAGCTATTGGGGAAGCTGCTGGACAACAGGTGAAATATTGCTGTGTTTCAGTGTGATCCCAGTCTCCTGAAAATAATAAAAATTCAGATGTGGCAATATGTTTAATAAACTCAGTTTAATAAGAGCACGTGTTTGCTTCTGGCTTTGGCCATCCTGATAGAAGTGAATAAAACAAAATTCTGTCACCTTTAGCAAGCACAAGCACAAAAGCAAGAATCCTGTATTACAAATGATAATTATTTTAAAAAAAACTTCAAAACTGGAACAGGAATTCACAACAAAAACAAAATAAATAAATTTTTTGCTTGTTCATGTCATATCAAGCAAATGATTATATGCTTTGTTAGACATCTGAATGAAGAACAATTTCACATTTACTCAAGTTGGTGTAACAGGCAAAATGAAAAGCTGTAGGGAAAAAAAGTTTAAATGCAATATTTTTTTATTCATTAACAAGGCAGTAGGCAGTAATTTCTCAGATGTGGGAGTTGTACATAAAATGCTATTCATTTTGAGATAATTGTCATCATAATCCACAAACGTCTGAAAAGTGCTTGTCACATATGACTACCTGAAAGCATCACGTGGCATGACGCTATTGGGAGAGGCATTGAGCCAAAACCGCCTCTCCCGTAGGATGACCATAATGATCTTTGTGTCAATGTCAGTGAAAACAAGCATCCCACAGAGGCAAATAAACAGAGCTGCAGGATACAGGGCCCTAGGAGTGTCGACAGATGGCTGGGGAGAAGTTAGTCACCACTGTGGACAAGTGTCTGCCTGGAGGGAAAGGCAACTTGAGAAAAAACTGGGATCAATTAGTACATGTCTACCTTGACATTGTAGGTGTTTTTTTAATCTCTTCTCACTTTCCTCCATAAAAGGACAAAGCTCATGGTTTACCTAAAGGAGCGTGACCTGAAAGATCATGACTTTGTGAGAAAATATGCCTTAAGGAGGTAAATACTAGAACATTTTTGCCATGGTAGGTGGCAATCATTGATGGAGCATCCAGTGTGAGGAAGACCTTTTCATTTTAGCCCCCCAACAGAGACCATTGCAACATGAATCAAACTTTCCACGGACATGTTTTGTCTCTCATTTGGACAGAGTGCAAAATATCTGAGACCTCATGGCCCCAGCAGAGCAGAAACAGCCTAATATGGTCAAGGGGGTTTCCTCATATTCTGTAGGAGCTTTGCCACAGTTCACACTGAACCCACATCAAAGGATAGTTGGTTTCCTTTGTCTCAGTTTTGAACCATATCCATTTGAAATGCATTAATGCTGCTGTAGCTCCTGCTTTGTTTTCAGTGGCAATAATTAAATATAGAGCTGAATGTAGAAGGTGTAAAGTATTAAGGCTATTGTTATTAAATCTCTTCTCAAGTGTAGAACTATTGCATTGTTCTGTTACTGGGTTGTCCATATCAGACTATTTCCAGGGTGCAGTTGGTTGAGAGTTGGTTGGTTGCTGCTGACTAGAACTGTCATGAGAGCTAAGAAGAATGATCACTAAGCGCTAGTTCTTATGTCGTTGCATTGGTTTCCTCCTTTTAGCATATAAGGCAGTTAATGGTATTGTTCCAGACTATTGATTCTTATGTTGTTTATGATCCTCAGAAACTAGATATCTTAAAATAGCTGTGATTAAGAAGGTTTTAGTAGGAGGACATGATTTTAATTGTAGAGCGCTGACACTTTGGGATATAATTATTGGCCAGGTAGTATCAGGAATGCCCTTTTGGCCTCAGCCTTTAAATCCAGGCTTAAGGCTCATTGATCGCCAAGGGGTATCTGATATAACTAATGTTGAATCCTGCATGCTGTACTTTTGCGGCTCATCGTCCAGTGTAAGATTCCTTTGTCTATTTTATAACCCCTGTGTCTCTTTATATTGTTCCTCCGTACCTTGTGGTGTCTGATCTCCCCCGATGAGACCAGCTGTGGCACCAGCGTACTACAGTGACAGGACCTGACGACTGCATGCCGTGATAGGTGAAATCCACAGCCCTGCAACAGGATGCCCAGTTTAGCTCCAAGGGTCTGTAGATCTGTACACCTTGTCCAGTCTTTCTTCTATTAATCATTGCTAAACTGACACCAGTACTTGTATTATCACAGGTTTATTTTTCTCAGTTTCCTTTTGGTTGGTTTTTTCCCCTTTCTTAGCAGCCAGTTGGCTAACTTCAGAGTTGCTATAACTGCTATCTGCTGTGTCTATAGGATTTCTTGTTCAGTGCTCTGTGTTACTGTGTGAGAAGAGCACTTTGTAAAAATGAATTTAATTGAACTTGAGAAAGAATGTCAGTTCCCCTGAAACATCAAAGCTAAGTGATGTTTTCTCAAAGGCAGGTTTGTCATATATGTATTTATTGAGGCAGTCGGCTTTAAAGTAATTGTTTGAATATATACATTTTTATGCATAGAAAACCTATAAATTTCTCAACCTTTTTTGCAGATTATACTGTTAAGTGGCAGTGAGATTTTGAATATAGTTTAGGGTATGAAATTGTACAATAAAATGCAATTTGTAGAATACTAGTTAACAGTAATGTTTAACAGTACCAATGTAGTAAGCGCTGTCCACATATTTCTGTGCTTCCATGTTTACAGTTTGGGACTCACTGCTGCAGAGCTGCCTGGAGTAGAAGTGAACACTGCAGTTATTTATTATCCCCAAAAAGGCAGAATGGCAGAAGGTAGAAAATACTAGAAAATACTACTTAAACCATAATCTACGTTACTATACACACTCGTGAAACTTTTCAGTTAACTATTCATTATTCGTTCACACTTGTTCAGTACAAGGTCAGAGTGGTCTACAGCCTATCCCAGAAGCGTAGGGTGTGAAGCATCGTGCACCCTGGACAGGATACCAGTCCATCACATGGCAGACACACTCACACTTCCTCACTCACAGACTCAGTTTAGAGTGATGAATTCACCTGAAACATACAGGCTGAACTGGATTCAAACTCATGTCTGAATCCAAAGCCAAGGAGCTGTGAGGAACCAGCACTACTTCTCGTTTATATTTCTGCTATTTCTCATAAAGGGAGTTCAGGCATAGATAATGAAAGTCCTTCCATTTTATAATTCCGTACGGGCAATTGCAGTTTTTACACATTTAATTATGGATGTATCAAGTAGCAAGTGTATCATACAGGTAGCAGCTGTTAAAAATCCTTAGTCTTTTTTAAATACAGTAAACACTGATGTTTTTTAAAATCCTGTTCATTTTGCTACAGAGAACAAAAGTGTTGAGAGACATTAGGGTCAATGAGATGCTTGCCTTCACAGAAGAGGATAATGTATAATATTTATCTCAGTGTGCAGCCTCTAGGTCTGGGTCTTTTCAATCCCATCTCAAAAGTGTGATTGATTGTATCTTGTACATTTCATCTCTGATAAGCAAAGCAAACCCCAGCTGGCTGGTTTGTTCTTTTCTGCTTACAAACCTGGTATATCTGTAAGACCAGTTCAATCAGCACTCATCACTAAACTGTTAAAAATTTTATTTTAATTACTTTTCATCCAATGTGATGGGCTAATGCCAGGTTTTACTTCTATACCAACATCAACATTGTCAAATTGTTCTCTCTTCATTGTCAAAAGAACCTGTTACAAGGCCTTGAGATGAAATTTGTTTTTTGATGTGTTCTTTGCAGCTGCACGAAATTGATTTGTTCAGCCTAGACCATAAAAAATCTGTCACTTAAGCATTCATGCAATGCTAGGCCAAAAAAGTTATTTTATACATTGACATACAGAGATGGAATTTGCTCACATCTCTTTTCTATATTGAATTTCTGTAACTGATTATTATATCTGCTCAATTTTGAACATTACTATTAAACTAACAAAGTCTGCCTTGCCTTTTCTCTGTTTCATGCTTTCCAATGCTGTGGTTTCTCCCTTGCTGTCTGTTTAGACAATGGAGCAACTCCTTTGCTGTGTATCTCTTGCTGAGGGCTTAGGAGGATGGTTTTCGCTGAGTGAATATGACAGAGTGATCCTTTTCTCTCAGTGTTTCTGCCTTAAAGGGAACAAATGGTGTTCATAGTTAAAATAAGGATATTAAAAATAGAATTAAACAAAAAAAATCTTTTAATGTCTTTTTAGTGACAAGCAAAGATAAAACTGTATTATTAAGCCACAATAATATTATATGTTTGTATAACTGTCCTGATGAACTGTCAAGATGCCATACTTTATGCTCACTGTGCCATTATGCACTGTGCTATTACTGACAATCCACAGTTCATCTATCTATCACCAGCAAACATCTCTGCTCATTATTTCAACATGAGTTCAGTTCCTACATCTCACACAACATTTTTAGCTTATTTTTGCCAGTACACAGCAAGCCTTCTGAAAATCACTTGGAGGCCTTCTAATGTAACTATAAAATGTTTAAAAAGTAAATGTTATTAAAAATTCATTTTGTTGCACAACATGGAATGATACAATATAGTAAATCCAGCAAATAAGTGCTGTTCTTCTTGGGAAAATGGAAAGCTTGGTTTGACCTATGAATGATAGTTTTCTTGTCCACACATGGAGCAAATACAAATGATGGGGTTTTGACATTTTCTTCATGTTAATTCAGTACCTCGATATGTTTTTTTTAAATTGTGTAATCAAACATCCCTGAGTGTGTTCCATATTGCAAGTACATCTTTATTCAGTGTGTGAAAGGTGTTAAGAGTGAAAACTTGCAAAATTACCATGAGCAGCTGCATTATTTCTGTCAGAGGACTTGTTTTTTTACCTTGAAAGGGCATGTTCAATTCCTGCTTTGTTCTCTGGTCTTTCCAGTGTTACAGGGATTTTCTTCAGGATTTCCACTTTGCACAGAGATACACACTAATTCAGGAAAGCACAAAAGCTCTTGCGATTTAAAATGGCAGCTATACATTATACAGCCCCACAGCATCCTGCCTTGCTGTCCTTTGATATTTGTTTTACCAAGAGTCCTGTTCTAAAGAACCATTAAATAAAGGAAATCTGATTATAGTTCATCACATATTTCTGAAATTGCCAACAAATAAATATTTTTAAGAATAAGCTGTTTTTTGCCTCAGTTTATCTGTGCTGCACTTCTTGCTGCATCATAATTGGAACATTGTGATGGCTATGAGCTTACATTCATGTTAATATTGACCGCCTTGTTCTAAGTGAGCTTTTTTTGATTGACTGGGAAGCAAACTGATTCGAACATGACCAGTCAGGATGAATTGCTACTCCTGGCAATCTTCGAAGGATATGGACTGTTAAACAGAAAAAAAAAATGTAACAAAAACTTAATCCTAGTTGAAAATTCATTCATTTGACTGCATCTTTGTTTAGTAAATTACAAAAGCTGCATAGAAGTCATAATGGTCCTTTGAATGATCAAACATTTCTGTGCTTATATGGCAGACTGCATGTGGAACTGTTTTAAAGCTCAAATTCCACATTTTTAAGGTTCACAAACTTTTAATGAGTAATAAGATTAAGAGTGAGGGGAAAGGGGTACCTACATTGTTTTTGGTACAGTGAAGAACTTATGGATGACTTCAAAGGGAAGTGAGCAGGAGTCAGAGGGAGCAGGTTCATCTGACTCAGGCATTTCCTCTGCATTCCATCCAAGCTGTCAGCAAGTGAGTGCATGAACTGATACCACCGTTTCCATGGAAATGAACTGTGCAGGATGCAATGGGCAGTGCTGAATAATCCAATTAATGTAATATGCTTTTAGACGGAAACACGATTTCCTAGTGAATGCATGCAGCCGAATAATGTTATTGATAAATGTGTTTACAATTAACCATTTTTTCTAACTGATAAAACTGAGGATTTTATAAGGGTGTCTTTAAAATTATAACTTATTTAATCATTTTGGATTGTTCAGTTTGGTTATTTTAATATGTTTTTTGTTTTTGTTTTACTTTACAGTTGGATTCTTTTTAAATCTAGTTGAATAATATATGAAGATAAATAACCACTTTATTCTGTCCCTTTTGCAGTGTAATTATGAAGATGTCTAATTAGAATTAGTCAAAATAATGTGTTATAATTGTTCCTTATGCATTTATGGAATGGGAAACAGAAAGAAAAAATACATTTGGTGTCAGGAACAAATGTCTTTATTCAGCAGTTTGAAAAATTATCTTTATATAATTAATGCTAGGTAATTGTACTTATTAATATGAGTCATGCCGACTGATATTGTACGTAAATGGTCATAATTGATTATTGATTGATCTTTCTTAATCCACAAAAGTGAATTTAATCTACTGACACTGTTTCACATCCACATATTAGTATAAAACTGTTATGTATACATTATTAGAATTTACAAATTTTATTTTCTAACATTTTTAGATTTTTGGTCATGTTCTAAAGCAGTTCAAGTCCTGTGAATTAGTGCTGCTCTTTCAAAGACTATTATCTTCTAGAGAGAAACAAATAGCAAAAGCAAATAGCAAAAGTACAGCGGAGGAAAAAAAATGGAAATTATATAAAGTTAAGCACGTCACATTTTATTTTGGTTCTGAGATGGACATCAGCACTGCAGGAAAGAAAAATTAACCAAGGCTATATTAAATCAGCACAGATTTCACTTGATAGAAAAACCTATTGATTTTAAATATCCAGATAGAATAAAAGTAAGTTGCAATAAACAAGGAGAATAGCAATATACAACTTACTATTAGTTACTAGAAATGAAGTTGACAGTGCTATCGTGTCACTTTTAACCCAGGTGCCAGCACCTGGGTTGACTGCTTACAGACTGCTTGTTACAGAAACTTTCCGAAAGGAAAGACTTGAATGTGTTAATACCGAATGCAGAGGGAAACCTTGTGAAATTGGTTTGTTTTCAATTATTCCTTTATATTAATTGGCTGGTGAATGTAAATAGGGGAGTTAGGCATGCTATTTATACAGTTAGAAACACAAGTGTATTTCAAATTAACAAACATAAATCAATCACAGCACCTAGATTAAATACCAGTTGGAGGTCTGTTTCATTTTGTATGGAAATCCTTTTCCAGGGGTGAAAATGTTATTCAGGGATTAAAGTGAACACCAAAAATCTACTTCTTATTCTTACTTTAAAACGATGTGGGGAAGAACTGCTGCAGCTTTTTTGAACTGTCACTGCAGCACTGAGTAATGAATTCTTCATGGCTTCACCAGGAGCATCTGTGCAGCCAAAGAGGTGGACCCTCCTAAGACAAAGTTTCTCTCGTTTTGAACATTTCCTGATACTTCTGTCAGTTGAATACTTTCAGATAACCACAAAACTCCTGAATTTGCAGTGGCACAAAAGTTCCTCCTGTGAAACAAATAAAAGCACCTTTTCTGTTAGTTACAGCCTCTTGATGACACATAGCATTGAATGAAATTCTGCTGCATAGTTTGCTGTCACTTTTTCCATAAATCATGTGTCACAGTTTTCTTTCTCTGAAAATGTATAAAGAGATGCTTGAGGAGACAAGGGATGCAGAGATACAAGGAATGCAGCAGGAACTCTGTGAATCCAGTGGGTTGCTGACTGACATCAATACTTAGATCTCCCAACACTACCAGCAGTCAAAGCTATAGCTGCTCACTGTAGAAAGGGAAAATCAAGTAGAAAATAATCCGCAACCATCAGCTGTACTTTATTTACCAAAGACCTTCATCTAAAGCAGCAGAGTTTTGAAAAATTATCACTCTGAATATTTACTTGAAGAGATGCATATCAAAGAATGTTACTCATGGGATCCGAACTGGCAGCCTTTCAGTTTCAAGATCACTTTCTTAAAAAAAATAATAGGAAAATGGTTTTAAACTGCAGACTGAAGGTTCTCACCTTCGGTTCTCAGTGCTAACAGGTTTTACAACTTTGTTTCAATAACTAACAATGTCTGAATTGGGAAAGGAGTTAAGCTACAGAAGTGGGTTTTGCTTCTCATTCAAGATGGCTATTAACTGGGCAAGCAAACCAAATTTCAGTTACCCAACTAACCATTTGTGCAGCCATATTGATTTACCATCTTCATATTCATTATTATTTTCTGAATGAACATAGATCATCTAATATTTCAGAACAGGTAGGCCAATTTACATAAATAGGATTTATCAGTGAAGTCTCTGACAGAACAAGCCTCTAATTCTGCGAGACAATTGGAAGCTTTGACTTGCAAAATAAACTCACAGATAAAATTAATTCTGAGGCATAAAGGAGTATTTAATCAAAGCCAATCAGAGAGGCTTCTGGGAAAGTTTATGGTGCCTGGCTTCCATATTTTAACACCCATATTTGAATAAATCTGCAATCCTTTATAGTATACAGCTGTTCTTTTTAGGAAGAAAAAGAGGGCTAGGATAGGAGGCAGCAGATTTAAAAGGGAAAATACAACTTCTAATTTTTCCATAACATGAAATAAAGGTGGCAAGACAAGTTAAAAATTCAAGGAAGATGCAAAAAGTATTTTATGTTTTTATTTTAGATTTTCAGAGAGGACATCTAAATGGTGCCAAAGCTTGTTAGAGTCAGCCTGCAGTACAAAAATCTTGGAAGGCATCACGATGTGTCATCGGGACTTGGCAGGCCAAATACATTTGTAGCAGTACATTCATACTCCATATTTGATGTTTCCAAGCTGAAAACAAACTCTTCCAATAGCAGGGTAGGCAAAAATATTCCGGCCAGTTGCAGGGTATAGATTTATTGCTGTAGAGAAGGCCCAAAAACAGCAAGTTGAAGTGATGTCTAATAATGAGAATACAAGAAAATACACGTTTAATACATTTGCTATTTAAGATGACAGACCTAGCAGAGAAAACAAAAAAGCTGACGGACTTAAGCTGAGTCTGAGTCTACTGCTTGTCCAGATAGCACATTAAAGTCATATTTTCACTTACTTCTCCAACATCTAGATGCTGGGCCATATTATTAGAAAGATTTATTCATTAAATGCATTAGCATGTCTAAAACATAAGGTTATCATGCCTTTCTTTAGAGCAGTAGGGTGGTTCAGCGATTAGCGCTGTTGTTTCACAGCACCTAGACTGCTTGCATGTCAGTTCACCTTGTGTCTACATGGGTTTCCTCCAAGTGCTCTGTATTTCTCCCACAGTCGAAAGACCCGCCTATCAGGTCTTGCCCATTGTGTGTGCAGCCACCTTGTGATGGCCTGGCATACCATCCAGGGGTAGCTTCATAGCCTGGCATCCTGTGATTCTGGGATAGGCTCCAGACTGTCATGACTGCTCAGAATTAAGTAGTTAACAATGATGGATGGATGTCTACCTTTCATACATTCTCCCCTTGACTTTTTCAATTAAATAACCACCCATTTCAAGAAACCTCCGGGGACTGATTTTTACTAACACGTACACCACAGGATGGAGAAAACTTCACGGTTGGAAATGCCATAATCAGCCCCCCACCAGACAATCAACATGTATTGATCCACACAGGAACCAGATCAAGTTAGATGGCTGATTAACGTTTTTTCAACTGCTCAAAAAATAAGATGAGAACAAGACTCCAAGTGCTGATACTTAACTATGGAACTGCAGTTGTTTTGCAGAACCTCTAACCAAATGCAAAATACTCATTTTACATTTTACCTTCTTTATAGATGTAAATGAACTCAAGCAGTTCAGCAAAAGGGTACTCAAAGAAGGATGCTCCTGAGAACTGAACCATAAGCCTTTTGATTATTGATCCATGCATATCACTTATGTACTGGAGATCGAATCTTAGACTATTCAAGGGATGAAGATGTAAACAGCCCTTACTGTTCTGTTACACAGCAGCTCTTCTGACAAAGACCGATATTTCTAAAGCACTAAGATGTCAAGCATGTCATCAACCACCATTTCCACTCCGGTAGTTATCATCTGTGTACCTCAACTGTGCTTCTTGAGCTTGGTGGTCTGTTTACATTTTTTGTCAGGAAATGAAACATTCAGTTAAAAATTCAGTGCCCGTAGGTTACAGTTTCCTTTCTTTCAGGATAGAAACAAACACAATGACAAGAAGCCCAAGAAGCTTGAAGAGACAGAGCACTACTTAACTGCATATATAACAATACTTTAACAAGAAAGATGAGTATAATTATTATCGGCTTGTGCACAGAGTGGCAACAATCCAGGACGTCCTCTGTGACTGCAGTGTCTGACACTGGGGGTGAGCTGTGTAAGGCTCTGTCTCTTGTTTCTTGTTTTGTTCTCTGAACACTATACATTTTTGAATTGCCGAGCTTTGAACTGAGTGTGGCAACCTGGGGTATGAAATCGGTAATCATCTCTGACAGGTGTTAACATTGCTGGTCCGGTGCAGATTAGCTTGGATTTTTGTTCAGGGAGGTTTTCTGGTGCAGTGCAGTTTTCCTACTGTGATAAACAAAAATCTCACAAAGAAAACTGGAAGATGTGGTTTTTTTCTGGGCTCTTCAAGTGTTAAGTATGAATGAAGATGTTTTAAAGATGGGAATTTTTTTTTGATAAGTTGTAAGTACTTTAGTAATGGCAGTAATAGTATGATTAACTAGTGCAGTATCTAGCTGAAATCTTTGTCCAAGGTGTCTTATAATCATAGATATACTACACTGACCTCCTTCATACAGCAGAACAATATGACATACACTCACTCACAAATACATATCCTAAGGGCAATTTAGAGTCACCAGTTCAGCTGATCCACATCTTTGGTCTGTGTGAAGAAACTTAGGCACTTGGAGGAAGTGCCATGAAGTACCAGTCATACCTGATGCGCCACTATGGTGCCCTATATTAAAACACCTCCTGAGAACTTATGAAAGGTGCTGAGTGAAGGGCAGAGGCAGTGGACCAAAAATACATTAACAGTTTGGAAGAAAATGAATAGCTTCTGATTTCTGTTGTGGAAAATTGGTCTTTTCAATAGGTCCCAGTCCTCAGTTTTTAAATCATTTGGTTGTATCTGCAGCTGTATGATAGGCTCCTTAGACATACCCTCTTTGTCTTGAAGTTGCACCAGAATATCAGATTAAATACTGGTTCAGCCCTCAAAGGAGGTTATCATCCAGTGGGAATAAAGGAGGTAGAAATGGAATTTTGTGAACTCCTCTCAGGGAATCAGTAGGGTTTCTGGGTTATTTATGATTTCAGGGTCATTTCATTTGGCTGTTTTACCAAGTTGTGAAGGGATGATCAAAAAACTTCACTCTCAGGTCTTCATTAAAAACATTTTAATGACAAATAACAATATAAGCAATATAAACTGTGGCATTTGTGATTAACTGTATTTTTTAATGTTTATGTTATTTGCCTTTACCTATCCATATATAAACCCAACCCAGATTTCAGTATTGTCCCTACCGTAGATGCTGTGCTTCAGAAATGGTTACTTAATTTCTTGGCTCTGTGTCCTTCAGCTGAGTGCTCCTACAGCTGCAGTCCTCCTCCCCCTCACAACACCCACGTCCCCTCAACCCACCAAGGGAAGGATACCTTAATGTCTCGTCTCCAGTGGAGGGAAGAAATATTCTTTCAATTATTTAAACTGAAAAGGAGTGTCTCTGAGAGGGTATTAATCTGTCAGCTGACAATGCTTGTTTCTATGATGCCTCCTTAAAAAGGCATTAGATTAGTCCACCAGCTGATCCAGAGCACAACTTCTTGTACTTTCAGCCCATAATAAAGTCGCACTTTCACAATGTAGAAATAGTCGGTCACCCCAGAACCAACCCACCCACTGTGGAACAATTAAAAATGACGAACAGACAAGCTATTAAATTATAGTTAATACTTTGGAGGTGGAAAAGTGACAGCTAATCCTTTGAAAATAACTTTTTTTTCTTCAACAAAGTTTTAAGACTTTTGAGGTATTTTAGAGTAGCTCAAGACTGAAGAAATATTTGTGCCTTTTAGAACGTACGATATATATTAATAGAGAGTCTGAACTATGATTGTGAGCACAAAGAGGCATCATAATTGTGAGGCAAGTTTAATTTTTTCACGAGTATTGAGCTTTTCCTCCTTCTCTTTTCTTTGTGCGTGGACACCAAATCATTCTGCAAGTAATCACGTCTAGTGTTTGGTTACAGGCTTTGCATTTTATTCACATGCCAGCAGAAAATTACTTCTCAACTTCACCGGCCTTGCATCACGCTCAGTATTCGTTTACTGCAGAAAAAAGCAAATTATAGAAAAGCTTTATGGAAGAAAACAGCCCTTATTTGTACAAATACTACGTATAGCCATTCCTTTTCAAGTAATAATAATCGTGATGAAGTTATTAGTACCAACAAATCCCTAAATGTTCTGAATAAGGAAGCAGGCTTAGTTTTAAAATATGCTGTAAAAAAGTTTTTCAGAACAGCACAGATCTTATATGGTACCATCAAGAAATCAAATTAGAAGGATCATCAAGGATCCTGACCCAAAACTAGGAAATGGAGCATCTTTCACAGTAGAAGCATTATACTAGTGCTAATGTGTCATTGGAGTGTATGTTCTTAAATAAACGTCTACAGCACAGAAACCACTGGGAAAACGCACAACACGGACATGAGCCCAATTTAAAGTATGGATACAATCAGCGAAGTGCAAACTTACATGCATTCAACCCTGTAACTGTATCAGGTATGTAAAACACAATTAAGGCTCTTTTAATAACTGCCAAATTGTTAATAATTTGTATATAGAAAAAAAAAATCGGTTTAATATACTGCTGTGTTGAAATTGAATTGTAAAATAAATAATGGTTCTCTGTTAAAAGTGTATAGAAACTCGAAAGCATATCCAAACATTTTTACTAAAATGCCAAGACATACGATTAATAGTTTATTTTAAAAACACTTTCCTTAATGACTTTCCTGGAAATACCATTTTATAGGAATAACACACTTAACTAAAAGGGGTCAGGAACACCACTTCCAGGACTGACTTAATTACTAAATGCATATTTTAAAGTTGAAAATATATATTTCTGTAAATGTTACGGACTTTGCTCAGCATAGAGGTCAGGCAGCTCATGGTGAGAATTCCTTAAGAATTGAAAAGGCATCTGGCTGATATTGTCATTAACAGTAATGAGGAGTGTGTTTCTCAGAACTTGACATTGGGAACATTGTGCTTATAACTCACCTTCGCCAGGCCAGTGCTGACCTGCTTTGAAAGCATACCCATTTTACAGTAAAGCTCATAACCAAATGATAAATTCAGATGTTGCCAAAATGCCAGTAACCACTGGTTCAAAGCAGGTTCTCAGTGGTATAGAGCCTAAGCAGGAAGCATGTGAGGTACGGTACCGCCTGGAGTCATACGCACATTCGCTCACACCTGCACACACTATGGACAGCTTAGAGTCACGAGTTCACCAGAAATTTCTTGGAGGAAAGCAGGGCACTAGGAACTGCAGAAAGAACACACAGACTCCACAGAAACTGAAATAGATTGGAAACCTGCAAGCTCAAACCTGCAAGCTCAAAATCAGCAATCTGCATTAAAAATAATACATTTTCTAACAATAAAATATAACAGAAAAACAGTACTATTGCACTGTATTGTATACTAATAGTTGCATCCACCACTTCCTCTGGCACTTCAGCAGAAATTTACTGAAGTGTGAGGGTTGTTTCCAAATAATATCACTTTCTGAAGCAAAATATATGGAGGAATCAAAAATAAAAACATTGTTTTGTGGGCGAGTTTACAGTATGTTCTGGATCTCTGCATCACAACATATCAACACCTAATTGACCAGGTTACTTCAACAGTTGTCAAGAAAACCTCTTTCAGATTTTGTCTCTAGCTTCAGCTTCACTGAAGCTGAGGAGATCTTAAGACTGACAGAAATTCTGAGCACATATCCTTCAGCAAAACAAAAAACAGAGGCATTCTCCTTAAAGGGAAACTTCCTGACATCACCCAAAGGTAAACAATAAAAAAAGGCCTCTGAGACCGCCCTTGGTTTTGTTTTTTGTGTACCATGCAAAAGGCATTTTGCACTCTGCAGTGCAAGGAAAACAGTGTGAAGGGCAGTGAAAAGTACAAGGCCACAGCAGGGCATCACCACCAAGAAAATGGCCCCCTGCAAGTCTGTCAGAGAAAGAGACATATTGACTCATTTCCCAGTACAGAATTAAACACATATTTCTAAATTAAAGGGGACCACAAGTTTTGGTTTAACCAGAGTATTTTTAAATTCAAGGAACAATGAAATTATTTAAAAGTTAACCATCAAATTCCGTGGAAATTATGACATAAAATGCTAAAAAGGGTTTTTGAATATACAGTTTTTTTAGGATTTCTAGGAAGCTGTTCAAGGCCCACCCCAAACAATGTAAAAGCATAAAACTTCATTTATTAGGTGCATTAGGACTCAAAATTTATGGCATGTGTAGTTTGGGAAATGCACTAAAAACATGTTTATTTGTGTGGACAAAAATGGCTTTCAGGAAGCTGTGCAGACAAAACAGACTACAAGTAAAATCCCAGCTTTATGGAAAATGATTATTCTTGCGGAGCCGACCTTTTGCAGATATTGTGATGCCAACACCCAGGAGAACACGTTTCGGCGAATCACAGTGGTGGAGCTGCTACCTGCACACGGCTGTCCTTGTAGTTCAACTTTTGCCAAACAAAACCTGATAATTACCGCTCTGAATTGCTGCGCAGTCACTGTGGTGTGAATGGAACTGACTGAGCTTACACCCTCAACCTGGGCTTCTCATTTCCACATTGCTGTCAAACAGAAGGGCCCCAAGATGCCCAGCTGGAAATGATAAAAGTGCTCTCAACTGCACCACTCGGCCATGGTGCTTATCTCAGTCAGGTCTTCAAAGTGGCCAGACTTTTCCTCACCTTGGGAGGCCACAAAGGTGATGGACGTAACACGTGACTCCTCTTGTCTGAGTGCTCGTACACACCGTCTGCACAGTTCCGGCTCATTCCAGCCTCCTTGAGACAAATCAAAGCACAGTTAAATCAGTCATTTCACTTACAATAAAGATCACCCACAAGGTTCACTCATAGAAAAATAATGTTTTGAAAATTAAAGGTTAACATAATTAAAAGCAGAAAGAACTGTACTTAAGGCAAAGCACAGGAGAAATGTATCAGTAATTTACCTGGGAATACAATATAAATTGACAGGATGAAAGAAAACAAAATAATTTCTGATAACATTGAGGGTAACAGTGTTACCATGTGAAGGGCTTTGTGGTGTCCAGGGTGCTTCAGACCCTAAGCTTCCAGAATCAGCTGTGGGCCACCAAGCCTCTGCACTGGGCTTGTAGTTACTGATGATGGATGGAAAATAAATTCAGCACTGAAGCTGGCAAAAGGGTTTAAAAAAGACAAAAAAAGGACGGTACAGAAGCACTTTGAACTGTTTATTTGCAAAGAGTTTTACTCGGTTGCCATGTGAAATACCTAGACTTTTCCCTAAAGCAAAAATTAAACCCATTAGACATTAGAATAAAGGCACAGAAATCGAATTCCATCAGTGAACTTTCTTATAGTCAGCTACTGACAGGATCTCCAGCTTTTTCTTGACACAGCAGGACTTTTTCTTACAACATCTCAAGCAAATTAGGCTGCTAAATTAGCCATTTATAGAGTCCGTTTGCAAAAACAAAGCACTTCATCCCAGCAGATGTTTCCTTAAGGAGCAAATCCTTCAGAAGGGCATTTTTTGGGGGTTATGGAAGATACTTCATCAAAGCAAAGTGTTTATGAATACCATTAAAACAAGAGTTCAGGAAGAAAAAGCTCATTTTAAAATGACAGCTCCTTATGACAGAGCCCAGCTGTCACAAAAGGGTACACTTGAGTGATGTCAGCACATTAATGAAAGTTCTGGAAACTTCCTGTATTGTTTCAGACAGCTGGAGAAAAAAGCATTTGAACTGCCATTTTTATTTACCTGTCGGTTTTTGCTTTGGTGCCAGCAAATGCAAGGAAAGGTCATCAGTTCGAAGATATCTCAGTGTTACAGGAGACAGCTGGTTTCTGCATATCTAAGTCTGAATATTATTTATTAATGTTATTTTGCCCAAGTGGAGAGGTAAAAGTAAACTTAAATATCACCTTGAAGGGAAATTTTTGAAGTAAATTTCAGAAGTACATTGAACAAAAGAGAACAAAATCAAATTTTTCTATTTATTTTTTAATTGTGATGGTATGACCTGTTTTACAGATGCGGTGCTTTCCTGCTTGATACAAGTGTTTACTGTTGCTATGATCTACAAGAATCTCACTGTATTTCTTCCCTGCATAAATGTGCTTAGCACTAGACACAATAAGAAAAATCCTGGACCATCATCAGTCAAGATTTATGTCACATATTTTTGTCTGTCATTAATTTACTAAACAAACGTCTTACTAGATACTACTCACTTGATTAGGTCATCTAGTTTAGTAACCAAGCAAAGTGAGCATTTCCTGCAAACATAGACTGTCAGAAAAAAAATCCACATGCAAGAATGTCATACAGTATTTTTTCCAAGAAGAAATCAATGCTTTCTTTGATTTTGTAGCTGTTATTTCAAACTAGTTAAATTAGACCTTTTGATTATAATCCTAATGGTTATCTTTAATTACAGAAGTAGAAATGAAAATTGAAAACTTGTGAAAAAATTGTGTGCAGATGAAAAGGTATCTGGAAAGTATTTTTCACTTTTTGTAAACTTGTGTAAATGGATACTATTTTCTTCCTGGAAATCATTTACTTTTTATTGATTTTTTTATTAAGCCCATTTCTTTCTCAGGGAAATTATCCATTTCCTAGAAACAGTTTTCCATCAGCACACATTTAACTGAAACTCTAACCCACATGCAGGTTGCATATGACATTTGTATATGGTGTGGACCCTCAGCATCATTATTAATGTTGTTACTGTTTTGTGTGCATGTTGCTTTACTACTTGATTATTATAGCTGTGGGGGACTCACAGTTCCTTACATTCTTCTCCAAATGAATCTCATGGATTGTCTCGTTCTGGTGCTGAAGATGCACTGGTGCACTGACAAGCCACACATCATGCCAGCAATAGTTTTTATTTTGTGCAAATTGAAGTATTTCATCCTTAAATTTGAGCCCCATTCGATAGTTTTACACCTTGGTGCACTCTTGCTAAATCTGCAGGTAATGTTATATATATTTAATAATGGTCTTTGCTAAGCCCAGTGTTTCAGTGCTAGCATAAATAATGCTCTCTGGCTGCAGTTTATCTGCTCTGTTCCTCAGCAACTGGCTCTTTGATGTGCAGTTGTAGAATGAGGTGGCAGTTTATGTCACTACAGAAACCCAGAAAGAGGTATAGAGCTTCAAAATGCACAGAGCTGAACCTGGATTGAAAAGCTGCCTCAGTGGAGAGGGCAGACAAGGAACTTCCATCATGAATGAGACAGAGCAGGAACCAGATCCCACATATGCAGCTTCCAGAAAACATTCACACGTGGGATATGTTGTCTCTCTGAACATTCAGCATTTGATTCAAAAATAGAAAAGAGAAGGAAAACCTATTAAGTTTTCAAGAATCAGTCTCTGCACACCAAACCCAGAAGTGTGTATGGGTCCATTTGGAAACTGCACATTGTATTTATTATATGGTAACATGATTTGTTTAAGACAGGTAAAACTGGACACAACTCTGTTAAAGCTAATTCACAACCTGAAAATGACTCGGTGTTCTTCTTCACAGCCTGAAGTTATCTGCTTTCTGATCACTCCAAAGCTTACATTAGCCATGCAAATCTTAATGAGAGGATTACAATCCTCAAAATGTAACTGATGTTTTTTGTTAATTGTATTCTGAAATCCACCAGTAATCCTTTACTCTTTCCCAAATCACTTAGATATACAATTACTGCTTGTACAATTTTTTTCAGAAAAACCACAAACTTTTAGGAGGCAGCAATGAACCAAGTTCTCCAGTAACCATGTATGCTATAAAATAAGTGCTAATGAATGAGCACCAAGGCAGCACAGCAGGGGGGAGTGCGCTTTGGGCTCAGACATGAGTTCCTATTTGGCTCAGTCAGTGCGGCCGTTGTATGTTCTGGCCATGTTTGTTTGGATTTCCTCCCACAGTCCAAAGACATGTTTTTCAGATGAACTGGTTACTAAAGAGAGCTTAGTTTGTGTAGGTGTGAGCAAACAAGTGTATGTAATTGTCTTGCAGTGGACTGGTGTCTGGTCCATGTTGTATACTGCCTCATGTCCTATACTAATAGGAAAGGCTGGTGTCCACCACAGCCCTGCACTGGGCAAGCGGTTATTAATAGTGGATGGATGCATGCTTCTGAAAGCAAACAACAAGCAAAGCCCTCTTGTTGTGTTACTCTCTGGACAAGTAGATGGGAACTGAATGAGGCCTTGAGAATATATTTAGTTTGCAATTATGAGCACTGGATGCGAGCCTGCTTATTAGCAAATGTGCAGTAAGAGATTACATTTGGCCAGCAAGTGACATAAATTTAAAAACCATCAGCGAAACCACTAATAGAGAAGTGCAGTTGCATCGCAAGCAGATTCAAACATTTGGATCATATTGGTGGATGTGAGCGTTTCCACTTAAAGGATGTTGTGCTCTGTCTCTCCACCAGTTTATTAGTGCACTTCTGTGTACCACATAGCCACCTTTGGTGAGGACACCCAAAGAACATAAACTGGCTCATGTGCTGGTGGAGTTAGATGGCTGGGGGTTCTCTCCCCCTTACTGGAGTCAGAGTTACCTGCGGTCAGCTAGGAACCTGGAGTGGGTGGAGCTGGAGATTATGACTCTCTTTCAGCCAGATTAATCACCTGAAGAAGTCTGTAGACCGAGAAGTGAAAAGAAGTGCTTGACTCACAGAGTGAATATCACAGGAGCTTTGTGTCCAAGTTCACCTGTCCACAGCTGAGTGGAATATCTGGTTTCTAGGGGTGGAACCACAAACTAGATAACTGTACATGACTGAATTAGTAGAAAAAGGGGGGGGGTAAAATGGAAGTAAATAATCTTGAGTCATCCATCTCATACATACTAGTATATATAAAACAGACCAGATCATAAGCCTGAGGAAACAATATAACAAACTTAATAAATATTTTGTAGTATTAAAAAGACTAATAGTACTAATAGCATTAAAAAGACATCAATTTAATTTCAATTGTGTTCAATTTATACATGGTGCTCTTCTCAACAAGGTAACACAGAGTACTGAACAAGACAGCAAATAACATCTGCAGAAAGTCGAAATTACGGCACAAATAAAAATGAACCTAGATGGTAGTTTGACAGTATTCTGAAAAATCTGGCAGCTGAGGAAAGGAAACCAAAAACTTTCAGGCCTAGGAAACAGGAAAGAAATAAATCTCTGGAGATAAAAGTAGTAGTAGATCTCCAGGATACCCATCGTGAGCTTTCTAGTGTAACACATGCAGTCTGGATGGAGTGACTAGCTTTGGAGAAATAAATAATGTCATAGAATATATTACAGAACCATAAAGCAGCTTTCTGAATGTGCAGTACAGCCCACAAGCACAACAGTTACCTGGTTGCAATGTAATCCTGCGGGAGTATATTGAGATGATGCCAGTGTAGTGTAATAGTGCAGTTTCCCATCACAAAGGCAAATACATCTTTTGTAATGGTATTAAATGCATCTGAAAATTGTGCAGCATCTAAAGCCAAAAAAGAGTCCACATGACTAACCAGAATGTTTGCTATTTATCTTCTGTAATCACTCAAAGCTTTAAACATGGTTGTCATGCCTGGCTGTTGCTTTGCTCTATCCCCAGAACAACAATTGCACCCAGAGTTAAATTATGAGAAGGAATGATGTTGCCACTATGAAATACGTATCTCTTGTAACAGCTAAAATTCATTATGCCAAGCTGTCATCAGAGCAGTTAAGAAAAAACCTTGATTTAAATGTACGTAACTGCAAATAAATTTGGTCTCCGCAGGTGAATGGCATTATTCTTTGGAGTGGCCCAAGCTGTGGCAGTGATGCATGTTTTCCCGACTGAAGCTGAGTAGATGGTCATTAGTGTCTGCTGACACACCGGGGGGACGATACTGATATTTCATGATAAACAACAGCAGATTCTCGTTTCCATCTGTTTCACTGTCAACCACAGCACAGATTCCTCTAAATCTTATTTCACTTTGTTGGTACTTCTGTAAATTATATAAATCAATTAGGAACATTTCCATAAGATTCTAAGGCAGTTTAATTAACATGCATTAAAGTCTAAAAACCTGTGCGCTTATCACAATGTAAACATTGTAATCTATGAAGACAAATATATAAATTTAAGAATGCTGGATACTAAATGAATTAGAGTTTAGATGTGTATTAACAAGGCTGAAAGCACCCTGGCTCTGAGCTCATTTTAAAACAATTTTGCTTTCCAAGTTTCAACATTATGGTTTAGTTAATTGCCTTGTAATGAGGCATTCTAATACAGAATGAAACATATAATTATATACTTCATCAATATTCCATTAACATTAGATGACATTTTTTAAATGTAACATTTATTATGTAGCCACAAGGTGTTCAGGAGATCTTAGAGGCTAAATTATTTTAAAGATCAGTTCCCAGTACCCTTGGTCCTACATTTAGAAGCTGAGTAGTTCTAATTTTACACAAAGCTGCCACAAAAATGCACTAAATCAATCTTTTGAGCACAACTGCAAATATGAAATTCCATTGTCTGGGCCAACAGTTCAGTTAATGACAGGACTAAGCCACCAATGTAAGACAATGTCATATTACAGCATTTGGCATTTAATTTTGCCCACAAATCTTGACAAATAGTTTACTAAGAAATGCTGTACATTATTTGTAGGCTCCTTTTACGGTGCTGCCAGATGTGTTTCAAAATCGTTAATAACATAACCATGTCCAACAAAACATAGAGAGGAAAAATTAATTAACCTTTAACCAGCACCTTTTCCACTTCTGTGAATGATTTTGCATTTCAATAAATTTATTCTCTGGAGACACTGAGTGGTAGGAATGATGCCTGTAGGTGCATAGCTGTCCAGATGTTTGACAGCTCAACAGTATGTAGGACAATGGGCTTAATGATGCATAGAGCAAATATGGTGACTAGCAAAACATTTGTGACACTGGGTTAGTTCTTTAAACTAGACTTATAACAATATAACAAATACGACAAAATAAACTTTATTATTATTCATCTTTACAGTATTTTCTTTTCCTATTATTTACTAGTCACAAACAGGACATGGTTTAATTGCATCTTACCTGTTCATCTTAGGTGGGGCCTACCTGTTCTATAGGAGAGACAGGTGGTTAACTTTGACAGTAAATTATCCAAATGAGTAAATGTGTAAAACTGTAAACTGCATTAGCACTGCACTGTTTCCAAGCAATGTCTTGCGATTGCTTAGTAAATGACAAAATACGCCAAATATTCTTGGGAAATCAGTACAATTTTACACAGACTTTACAAATGCTTCTTCCAGTGAAGTTCACCTTGTTCAGTCAGGTGATGTTGCTCAATCTATTGGTAAGCAGCCATTGTTCATATCCAGAAATGGAGCGGCTGTTGAGTAACTGAATACAATTAAGCTCAAATAAAATGTAATAAAATATATATATAGAAGCACATTCATTATATCTCATTCAATGTATTTTATTTTAACAACAAATTATACACATTATCATTATGTCCAATTTCTCTAGCTACTTTATTTTCCTGTGTTCACCACCATGCTGAACCATCACCAAGTATCACAAAGGAGCTTTAAACTACGAGCTGTCACAGTAGAAAAAAAATCCCATCAGTAAGAAGATTTTGTATTTGATCTTCAGGCCATGACTGACCTCTGACTGAATGAAGTAGTCAGTCTACTTGGGTGTTTTGAACAGTGTGAGATGGCACACACTGCTTACAAAATACCTGTATGTATGAAGGCAGTTAAGTGATGTGTGCAAGACTGAAACTATTTTTGTACACTAAGAGTAAACCATACTGTTAGGGTTTCAATACCAGTAATATACATAACTTCCTATAGCAAAATATATCAAAATATATCTGAAAACAGCACAGTCTATATAGCTTGCATTTTCTTCATATGTTTGCATGATTTTACTCTGGGTGCTCTGGTTCCCTCCCCTAGTCCAAAGACAGGTTTGGTGAAATGGTGACTTCAAACCTCACCATAGTATCTTATAATGCATAAATTGTGTTATAGAGTCACTCATAAAAACTTTGTGGCATCATACCAACTCTGGGGCATCCCCACACCAGGTACAAAATTATACCATTTTTCAGTTTTTACTGAAATGGAAATGCAAATCCTCAAGGCAGAGTGAGCTGCTTTGTGTTTAATCTCAAGGGTCAATGGTGTATTGTAATTGAAGTCATGATTTATACAGTGAGTCATATCCCCTGGTGTCCCAGGTGAAAATCAGACAATAAACGAAAAAAGTAACCCATAAAACATGCAGGACTCTGACCCGTGATGATGTCAAAAAATGAACATTTTTGGGTCGCATCTCTGAAAAGATCTGCTTCTGTCATTCTGTTAAGGACAATTTGGATCCAGTAAAGATTATCAAGGTTCACATGAAAGGCAACATAGTTGTTTAAGTTCATCATCTTACATCTGTCTGGGCTCACCCTGAAACACAGAAAACTTAAGTCTGCCTTGTTACTGCTCACTGCAGTCTACACTTGAAACATTTTCCTATCCTTCTAATACATATGTAGGTCTTCTTCAACGCAGTTGGAGGTAATAATAGGTGGAAAGGTCTTTGTTATAGCCTTAGGGTGGATGTTTGTTAAACTGTGACTTCTACAGAGGGAAGGCATAACAAAGAAACCGTGCAACTATGATAGTGTCCAAGAAAACTTCAAAGGCTGGGTCCTCCTGCAAGGGTATGAGAGGGCTTCACAAATCATTAGCGAGTGCAGCTTGGCTAGATGTAATGACATTCATGTCTAATACGTGTGGTCTGGAGAGATATTTTTCATTAGCGATTACACCTTTGCACCTCAAAGTCCACCACAGGGGAAGGCCATTAGCTACCTTTAGCATCAACTGAGGCCCCCCTGTCTCCCAGAAAAATGTCATGAAAATATCAGCTGTATCGTGCTTGTCTTTGTTGTCTGATTCCAGCCCACTCACACAGGGTGCTCTGTTTATAATACAAGTGACTTTATTGTGAAGAATATATCAGTGATATGATCCCTGGTTTCAAGAGTGACATTTGAATTCCTCATCATTATTAACTTTGCAAGGGGATCATTAAACTTTAAAGGAAGCTTTCAGGTGGTCTTGGTGCCTTGCAGTTGAGGAATACACACCATCGTTTTGTGTTAGAATCAAAATGGGCACTGCAAACCAATTGTTTACTGGGGTCAAGTATAGGTGGTGATCTGGAGAAAAGAATTCAGAAGTGCATCTGTTCAGAGGGGCAGACATCGTAGCCACTTTTAATCACTTTCTTTTGTTCTTCAGCAAACCACATTGTTCACTGTTAGTCTGGCAGCTCTCAGCCAAACACACATTTTGATATATGCTCTGTCTGAACATTTAGGATCTTTATCATAGTATTTGAGCCCAAATATATCTGTATTTAACATTAAACAATAGCATTTAGTAAACCACCGCAGTGTTACGGGTTTTAAATTTGCTAACTTTCTGTTGACATGAATATCTAATTTGTACAATGGCTTTTGGAAATGATCTACAGAAAGCTGCAGAATGATGTCACAGGTGAATTCTCTAATAATCTCTGCTTAGCCTTTGTCTAAAGGACTGTCAGTGGCATACAGTTCCCACCAAGTGTGTATATGTGAGTGAATAAGTGTTTGTGTGATTGTGCTGCAGGTGACTGGTGTTCTGTCCAGGGTGCACCCTGCCACACATCCTGTGCTTCCCAGATACGTTCTGAAGTACCATAACTCTGTTTTGGACATGCAAGTATTAATGATGGATGGATGGATGATATTTTTCAAAGTCCCACTGCAAGCTTCAAGATACCAGCCCAGACTCCAGGTCTATTCATAATCAGCATTGACAAGTGCTTTGAGAGGTAATACAGTAGAATGGTGGGCCCAGAGAATTAGTTTGATTCTTAGGTGCACACAGAGCACAGTGGTTTATTTATGGACATTGCAGTATCAATCTGTGGTGTAGAGAAACTGGCTGTGTAAATAATGTATTCATGTATGCTATGTGACACAAGTGGGTGGGTAGTCATGTTTGTCTGAGCGGTTTGCCATTGATGCTTTGCTGTTCACCTTTTTGAGTTCCTGGATGCTTTGATCTTGTCCTTCCTGGCTGAGACCCTGCTGGACGTGCTCTTTGCCTTGAATGCTGTTCTGTTTTCTGTTGTACCCCACACGTCTTTGGTGTACAACGATTGTTGCTTTTCTCTATCCATTTTCTGCTTGATTAAAAATGTGGTCAGTATGGCATTTCTCTTCCTCAGGATTCAGAACCTGATTTGTTGAATGAAAAGAACTGGTGGAAAGTACAACATGTAATACATTGAAAAGTGCGACTGTTAAAGTGGACAGTTTAAAATCAGATTGAGGATCTACAGAGTGGGTCATGGTCAGTTTTTCAGTTTCAGCTCATCACCCCTATTATTATAAAATATATATATATATCTGTTTTTCTACTCATCTTTCCTAACACTGTTATTCATTATATATTGAACCACAACGCTCTGTTGCATTCCCATAATTGCCAAGGCTAACTTAAGGCTTAAAATCCAAATTGATTTCTGTGGTAAAAGTACATCTTTATTGAGAATTGATCGACATGAGGTAAAGTTAAAAAAAAAAGGTTCCTCTGGTATCATTTATGTACTACTCCATGAGTCACCAAATCTAAAAGACTGAAGAAAATTTGGATATGATGAGCAAAGCAGTTTTTGATTTTTGAGTTCGCAGTATCCCTAGAGCACTACAAATTTAAAGTTGCTTTGCATGCTATGACCTCCTCTTTCCCCTGTTCCAATATTATTTTTTCATATTAAATGTTCAGTAATTTTTAGCACACCTGCTGCTTGGATTATGATGCAAATGTGAGTATCTGTGGGAGATTTCCCTAAGAACCACAGGACCAGGGACAGCAGGAATCAGAAATACCAGCAGGGTGCTGGAGTACAGTACTGTGTTGGGGCCTGATTGGTGAATCAGTGGAGGTATGTTATGCTGCAAGACTTTTTCACCTTTTTCCTGGGGTCACATTTAAAACTGTCAGTTCTGAAGTGATGTGTACGCCAGATCTATGCATATGTTGGATAGTTAGTGTATTAATTATTACTTTTAATGGGTTAGAAGCACTTTGCTCATCTACCAGACGTTCACACTAGAACCCATCCCTAAGTTTGAACTCAAGGCTGAGAATCGGGACACTTAGTCTGATTAGATGTGTCTTATTATATGCCCAAGAGAATTTTTGGCTTGTGAAAGCAGGTCCTGATAACCTGTGTGAGGTGCCAGGTCCAAGACATAAAGCACAAAGATAGCAGATAATGCTTCTGGAAGAAGGAGATAGTAGGTCTGAAGAGCTGCCAGCTTGTCAGCTGATTTTCCCATGATGTCATGCTCATTGTTCAATAAATCCTTCTCTTTTTGTTCTGCATAAGCATTTCCTGCTATGGGCCTAAAATTCATTGGTAATGGGTTTGCTGAAATAAGAGGTAACAGTATTCACTGGGCTAGCAAGCAATGCTTTACTGTACATGCTGTATGATGTTTTCATAAAGTTCAAAGCTCTGTACTTACAATGAATTGCGCTGTTTTGTTCAGTCAGGTGCTGGCAAGCTAACAGGGGACCAGTGAGTGAAAACAGATTCTTGGATAACTTTGTTAGAAACTGTTCACTTTGATCTGTGGTGAATCCCTCTTTCTTACAGACACATGCCCACGCAGACACACACACAGGCACAGACACACACGATAATTAAGTATACATTGAATAACAATTTACACACCCTTTTCTAATCAAAACCACATCTTGCAAAATTAAAGTAATTTCACCCCATTCCCTACTTACAAGTTAAGCATGCGGTAGATTAAGGAATCTAGTCCTCCCCCTTGCTCAGCCGCAGAGGAGAGAGCACTGATCAGAAGTGGCTCACGGATGTGAACCACACTGAGATGCAATTACATCGACCTTCAGTGGTGCTGCTTCAGAACTGGTGGATGGGGTGCATCCAGCACTTGAAAGAGCTACAGGTTAAAATATCAACTTCAACCCTGTAGAGATACCTAAATTCCATGATGCTAAAGGGTCCTGAAAAGCGGATGGCTCATTGTTGTATCCTGGAGTTGGGGCATGATGGTTATTTACCTTTGCCTTATCAATGTGCATGACTGCAGTGAGCAATAACAGGATGATCTCCACTTTTCTCATTATGTGACTCTAGTGAAAGCTGACAGATTTACAGTTTCGACTTTTAGGAATGTAACCGAACCTGAATATTCTTAAATGGGAAGCTGCATAAAATTCTCCTTGAACTGTAAAAGTTTTTCCTAATACAGATTTACGTCTACTGACAAACTTGCATTTTATGCTCAGTTATGTGAAAAAATCCTTTTTAATTGCCTATCAGGGAATAACTCCTAATCATTGCAAGTTACAGTCACAATACAATGCAATAAAATATCTTTGTTTCCATTAATATGAGCAGAAACACTTAGTTTTCTCTATTGCTATGTGAAATTTCGGCATAACACCAGTTATACACTTTATACGATCTTCCCTTACATTACTAAGTAATAGTCTTAGATACTGAAGGTTTAAATGAAAATGTACACCTTCATGTTGTACTACAAACAACTTGAATCTTACAATGACATTAAAAAACAATGAATGCAGTTGTTACTAATATTTCTTCCTGAAGTTATAACTTTTATTATTACTCTAATTACACATATAATAAGCCATAATAAGCAATATGTTATAAAAATACCAACATTAGCAGTAATTACTCAGCTGGGAGCTCTGATTTTGTTTTTGTATTTTGTTTACTGGAAAGTACAAGATTGTTTGTTGAAAAATAACTAGACCCAGTGTGCAGTAAAGTAAAGAACACACACTTTAAAAGTTCAGCAAACATTTTAAAATAATTCATGTTCTAGATAACACCAAACTTTATTCTCTACTGGTAACTTTCTCCAGCTGCCTTATCTCCTCACTTCACCAGCAACACCTTACAAAATTGGTCTGAACAGTAGTAAGTGCTGTGACTACCTGACCGTTTATATCTCCGTAGGACTGACCTTATCTTCCTTCCAGCTCCGAGTGTGTCCACAGGCCTTTTTCCTTTAGACCTTCAGTCACTTTAAACCAGATTCCTCAGATCCACCAGATTATGATGCTGAGCACACAGGCACTCTGGGTAGATAGATAAATGGCCCCCATCCAGATAACTGGAACCTGGTGCAAAAGACATGTACTGTTAAACCTTTGTTTTGGTGAACTGTGTGTGGTAACAGTGGTTACACTACCTATAGCTTATGAACATTTGTTGTCTGTATCTGTTAGGTATAATTGGTTTTCCATAAATTTATCAAGTGTGCCTTTCTTATCACTTCTACTAAAGAATACGCTTCGAAAACCATCCAGAATGACGTGAGTGAATCTTTAGAATCTGTATGATTCTGAGAGATATAGCACAAAGCATGTCTGTAAATCCAAAACTAAGCTACACATGTGTTAAGTTTCATCAGATAAAGTATTTTTTATGCTGAAAACTTTCATTCTGAGGCCTTAAGTGGAGCACTGCCTCTTTCTCCCAAAACCTCTGAACAGTCTGGCTCACCAGCTGTTCCAACCTGCTCATGTGCTCCTACAATTTATCTCCATTTTATTTTGAATTTTATAGGAAATCCAGGTATCCATGGTGTGCAGCCAAATTCTGTGGTACAGCTAATCCTGTGCAAATGTAAGCCATGGTACAGTCTAACCATGCTAGGTGAAAACCTCCCATTAAAAAGTAAATGTAATGTAAATGGGACCCGCTTCCCCCTTCCCAGTGAGTCTCCTTAAAGCGCTTGCGTCTGAAGGGAATATTCAACACTCAGATCAGTTTGAATTATTGGCTTTTAATTTATGCCATACTCCTTTGAAAATCCAGGTGAGTCTGTGTCTAGGTGCCTTGATTTACATAGCTAGTAATTATTTTATCTCTGTCTGCCAAACTGTGCACCTGTGCAAAGTCTGAACTGAACGCAGGAAATTCCCAGGACAGTGAAGCATTTAAGGGCCCTTTTATGTTGATGTCATTAAGTCAAGTACTGACTGAACCTAATGACTCATTTGCATTACAACACCTGTTTCAAAGGTGTAAGCTTTATATAGCTGAGGTGAGTTTCACAAAGAGGGAATAAATATAGCCAGCATTTCATGCTGCACTTCCATCCAGAATTAGTCCATACTCATTTTTTCAAGGGTGCTTATAAAACAATTAATATTTTGTGTGTATATTTTAAATTCATCATAAACTCAATCCCTAAAATTACAAGTAACTTTGGTGACAACACTGCTGCATTTAAGGCCTGATTGAATACTTTGTCTGGGAACCCCAACTGGCATTACCACCCCGGCAGTTTTGGGACACCTTCAGTACCTGTGTGGTCAGCAGGGGTCTGATCTGAGTCTCATTCAATGTTTGCATCCTTTCCTGAATTTGTAATTACAATTACTATCAGCTCAAGGATAAACCTTTACTGCACCACTCTTGGACAGATCATGCGTTTTAGGTACCAGCACTTCTGCTTTTCCTTGTTGCTAAGGAGAGCAGTCACGTCGATGGCTTATCTCAACCAGACAGGCGACTTGCATCATGCCCAGACCTACCACTGGCAGTGAGGCCCCAGCCATTATGCACAACTACTGCAATAACCCTTTTCCTGTTGTAGGGAAAATCTTTATTTTTTTTAATTATTGGAAAGCCAGTAAAGGTTACACAGGAACGGCAGCCAAAGTCCTGGTGATGACAGCCATATAAAAATCTTTGGATCTCTGCAAGCTTTCCCACATTGTCACAAAAAAGGTTTTGGTCAAGTTTCATAACAAATCAGTTTTCCATCCATCATGATAAAACTACTGTATTTGACTGGTCAACATTTAATGCTCATTAGGCCTCTTACAGCTGGAAAAAACTGTCAAGACAAAATAACCTTCATACCCACTTTAGATTTTCAAATCAGTTCCTTTTCTGCTCAACTGGAATTTTCTCCCTTATGTTCTCATGTTGTATGGGACTCGATTCATTTACAAATGCAATATTTTGGCTGTAAAGCCCAGAATAATGACCTGATTGCACCTGTAACAAGGGACTCTGATACTGCATATCAGTATAACTTCATTCTTCACACTACAAATGGTAACTTTTTTCACATTCATGATTCAATTAAATTTCCTTGTAAAGCAGTTATATATGTAGCCTGCTGACTCAATGTAAAAGGGATTTACTGTGAAAATGAAACTGAAGGGATGGAATGGTCAAAACACTCTAATTTTCAGTCACTTGGTATATTCAATAAGCCAATCTGCTTGGGTTTTCATCACTAGTGAAACAACATATTCTAACTTTGTGGCACTTTCCACACACTTGACCATGGAATGCAAAAAAAGAGTATTTTATGCGTTTTATTTCTTTGTTGTTTCAGAGTTATACATTAAGCTCACTTGTGCAAATAAGCCATTGAACAGTTATTTCAGTGACCAATTTGAATTAATGCATCATGAGATATACTTAAGTTACTTTATATCCTTGGTCTGAGTCCCTGCTAATGCTGTAATAACCCTTAACCTACCTTGAACTGATGTAGTAAAAATTACCCAGATGTATCAATGGGTAACAATGGCAAATATGTCAGCTCATACTGTAAGAAGATTTTGGCAGAATAAACAAAAAAAAAAAAATAAATAAAAAAAAATAAATAAAAAACACTAATTATAAGTCAAATGTCACAGAAATCTGAACAGCCACTTGACCAGAGGGACAGAAACCATTTCTCAGTCTAGATTCTTTTTTGGACTGAAAAATTATCTTCTGCCCACCTTCAGATTTTTTGCTTCCATTCCACCTGAGTCTCATCCTGTTTCCATGGCAATGTCTGAAATAACTGATAAGTTGGGAAGAACCTAAGCTATACCAACTGGTAGAAATGTGGACATGCAATGCCTCAGGGTCTTTAGAGTATCTGGAAATTCTGATAAGAATGTGTAGAGAAGTGTTCTTTTTATGAAATATTAAATTTTAGTATGCCATACAAAATTACCCAATGTCCCAAAGCAAAAAGAAAACTGCAAATTTCAACTGCAAATATCAAGACACTTGCTGTATCACAAACACTATTATTTATATCATATGCTATACATAAAATCACATAAAAGATTAAATTAATATTCTTGGAAGACCTTTTAAAATGACTAATTAGAATTGGTTAAATTTGACTGAATTTGTATTGTGATTGTAATGTACATATAAATATATTTTGACTCACAAATACTTAAAGCAATCCAATAAATTGTACATTATTAAACTGAAGGTGGAACTGTAGGTTTTCACATTCACATTTCAAATTATTTTGTCGATTTATATTATTGCAAGCCATGCAATCCTGTTTCCAGTTATTTAGCTAAATATTAAGTACAGTTTCTACATGTCACGCATGTCAACCTATTAATTTTTAAATGTTAAAGGTTTGGAAACAACTTGTACAGATTTTACTGATGAGTGAATGGGCTTCATTGTTGAAAACAGTTCTCAAAATTAACCCAGCAAAAGTACATAATATTAAAGTATGTAATATTAAAGTATGTATTTCCCTCACTTTTATTCCTTTTAATCTTGCTATTTTCCACCTTCATTACTGTATGAATAGCCACATTAATTTGCCAGCAGTTGTTCAATTGTTACAGAACCCATGAGCTGCTAGGGTGCTATTAACACCCACAGTTCAGACAATTTAATGAGCCCAACTGCTGTGTTCTGCCAGTCTGAGGTGGACCAGAAATTTAAAAAAAAAAAAAAAAACATTTTGGAATAATGCAGCACTATTCAAACAAGTTACATTCTCATTTTTCAACGAGTTTTTTTCCACAGTGACATAGTTGGAGAAATGTAAATGTTTGAAGAACATTAGGGTATTAAGATATGGAGATATGGAAATTTTGTGTGATTGAAGATTAAACTCCTCAACCATGTCATATTCATTTTTTGCATTCTTAAGCTTTGCTCCCTTTGCATTTTGTTTTGTCTGGAAAAAAGTCAAATCAATAGATTCATCCATCCATTATCCTAAGCTGCTTTATCCTGGCCAGGGTTGCTGCAGTGTTACAACCCTGGCGCAAGTCTAGGGGTAAGGTTTTGGTGTGTGGTGTTTATGCACAGTAAACTGCAAATGAAACAAAACTAGCCAGGCTAGCTATGATACTAACTAGTGCAAAGTTTTATTGCTTCTACACCAAATAATATGGAACACCGAACTAAATAATGGGACGGCACAAAATAAAGTGCTATTAAGGAAACGAGCCTGGACGGCACTAAAGAAATGAACAAAACAAAACACAACACACCTTCCCTAGGTTAGTGTTATTCGTCTAGCTATGTAAATGAACCACACAAAAAGAAAAAAACCTGACTACACTAAGCTAACCTATTAAAAGTAGAGAGTCCGGCACCTGCTCTCTTACCTAGTGCGTCTAACTGTAGTTCATCTGCATATGGAAAGCATGTCCACACACCTTTTTATATGGGAAGAACAGGAAATATGTAAGACTTGACATAAACAGGAAAATACTCATACACAGGATTGGTTTTGAGTGCAGAACCAATAGAACCAAAAGAAGCCAAAATGTCTTCCTTATAGCAATCAGCCAGGCCCCTCCTACTCCAACACGGATTGGATCCCATGGTTCACACTGGAGCGCCAATCCTGTGACTTGTTATCTCTTGATTGGTCTCATGAGCAACACTGATCACAATCCTGAAAATACTGAGAGAGAGAAAGGAAGACACAACGCAAAGGAAAGCACATAGGGGACACAACATGCAGTTCAGAGGAAACTACACCCTGGATGAGATGCCACTCCACTGCAGGGTGCCCCCCCCCACAGACACACACACACACACACACACACAGTATGGGCAATTTAGAGTAACCAACTAACCTGAAACATATACCTTTGGACTGTGACAGGATCCCCTGGAAACACAGAGAGACTTCACACAGATGACTGAACCAGATTTGTACTCAACCAAACAATCCAGCTGCCTTGAGGCAGCAACACTACTTTGTGGTGCACCACTGTGCCACCTGAAATTAATACAATCATTCCTTAATGTACATTTAGTTATTAATATTTATTTAAATGATGCTGCAGCATGTGGGACTGTTTTAGAAAATCCATTTGCTAAAATGCTTCTTAATTACTGTGAGTTAGATGGATAGAGATGAAGTAATCAGTTTAATATCTGAACAAGTTTAAAGCTGATGTAAATGTGATATTTACTGTTATATACAGAAACACACAATACACATTTTGTTTTTTGCTAGTAACACTGTTAGACAAACTACAAAATGGAAAAGCATTATAATTTTCCTAATTGATTACCTTTCTATTGATTAAAGAATACTTTACATTGATTTTAACAGTGGAAATAGCTGCTCAGATGAATTTAAGATTTTTCTAAAACATTTGTAGTTTCTCATTTTCCAGTACAGGCTTCCTGTGTATAAAAAATGCTTCTTTTACAAGAATTCCAGCTTACAAAATTCCCATACAGTGCTGTAAGGCGCTATCAGATCTCACTTACACCAAACACTTTACAATACACTTGGAGATATAATGCACACCTTGGAGATTTTGAGCACCAGACAAGGCAAATAGCCTCTTATCCCTTGCGCCTGCTTGCAAGCAACTTGTAAATCTCAGCCCAAAAGGAAAAAAGTTTTAAAGTTAGTGTTAAAAGTGGAAAATGCAAACGAAAGCCTTACCTTTCATAAAACCTGAAATGATAAGCCACATAGAATTCTCTTGAAAGGCAATATAATCATGAATGCCTGATTTACTTTTTTATTTGAAATGACAAAATAATAGAACAACAGAATCCATGTATTCTCAGTAACCAGTCATTGCTGTTGCTGTTGATGCTGTATCACCATAGTCAAAAGAGCCTGTTCCAGAAGCATAAGAGCCAGCCCCTCATAATCACATACACTCATTTGCTCTCACATGCACACCTAAGGGCAATATAGTGTCACTAGTCCACCTCAAACAATTACAGAGAGGCAATGAAGAACAAGACGCTTATAAATTTGGTATGTACAAGGAATTGTGAACATGTGGGTCTGCAGGAGTGATTTAAAGGTGCCCAAGTAGTTCTGATATTGTGTGCTGAGTTCATTATGACAAGACGGTGGCTCAGCAAGTCACGGTGCTCCTTACAATACTTTAGCTGGGTGGGCATGAGTCTGAATCCAGCTCAGTCTGTGTGGAGTTTACATGTCTCTTTCAGGTGCTCTGGTTTCCCCACACAGTCTGAAGACATGTGCTCCAGGTTAATTGGTTATTCTAAATTCCCTATGGTGTGTGTGGTCACCCTGCAATGAACTGGGGTCCTATCTGGACTCTGGACTACCACGACCCCACTCGGGATTATACAATTTGAAGGATGGATGAATTTAGTTTATCAGATTTTCTTTGTATTTAAAAGATAATGCGTTAATTCTAAATGTTTTGTGGAAAAAGAAAGGAAGGATTTACCTATTTTCTCATTGAAATTTATGACAATGAAAAGTTCTTTTTGAGAATTTTTTTATGAGCAGATGAGCACGAATGAGTTATCTTTGTTATGCAAGCAAAGGCTGTGCTGTATTTAGATCAGTGCTTGGATTTCACATGATTGATACTAACAGCAGTAACTATACTCAGCCTTATTTAACCCATGATGGTTTTTCTGATTTTTTCATCAGACGTCTTTCTGCAAGGTGGCATACAGTGTTTGGTTTTTACACTAAGTTCTTTAAATAAGCTACACATTTATACAGCAGGGGAATTCTTCCTCTATCCGGTCATAGTAATTCCCTTGGTCAAGGGTAATACAGTAGTAGGTGGGATTTAAGCCCAGGCCATTCTGACTGCAGTGTGAGAGCTGTAACCGCTCTGCTATACGCTGCCCCCAAATACATAGGTCTGGTGTGACAGCTCTTACTGAATATGTTTGAATTCAAACTGAGCTGTCACTGTCACTCTGTCCAAAACCCTCAAAGCTACATACATAGAAAAAAGTAAATTTAATACAATATGTTTATATGAGATACAAGACAGCAGTGATGTACTATTTCAAGTTTTTCTTGTCAGAGATCTTCGTAGATACCGGTACAGATTTTTTTTCCAAACTGTTTCTTTTCACTTTCAGTGTTTATTTTGTAAAATGTGAAAAAGAAAACAATGGCAAAGCAAAAGAGCACTGACTGAAGTTCATCTTAATGGAGAAAAGCTACAACACAAAGGCCAATGTGTTCTGGTACTCAATTTTTTAATAAGTCCCATTGCTGCCTTTGATAGCCTATGATCCTTTGACGTGGAAGCTGAAACTCCATATTCTGCCAGCAAAGCCAGGTGGGGACAATGCTGATTAAGTATTGATGCATCCGTCACACTTCGGGAATCGGTTATTACCCACCTGACACCGCTGACAGATCTGTTCCAAATGGTGCCATGGCTTCTCCGGAACACCAGGGAATGGGTCTTAGTGGGAGGGAGCATTTCAGCAAAGCATACTTTTAAATAGGGTGGAAAAACAGAACTCATTAAATTATCTGAAACAAAAATGAGATTTTGTACCACTAGTGCCTTGTGGCTCCCAGGCTGTGGGTTTAAATATCGCTCAGTCTGTGTAGTGTTTGCATGTTCTGCTTTTGTGTGGGTCTCCTGCAACAGTCAAAACGTGTTCTAGGTGTCTAAATTCCTCTTTGCCCTGTGATGGACTGGCATCTGCTCCAGGGAGGCTTGCAGAATAGGCTACAACAACTGAACATTTAAAAAGCCAATAATGCAAATGAGAAAAAAGCAAGAAACAAAAACCATTTCAATAAGTTCATGAAGTAATGGAGGAAAAGCTTCAGCTTACTGGAGATAAGAAACAGTTTTGTGTGCTGTTTGATATTTTTGCTTTGGAAAGAATTCTGAAAATTTTTCTGAGCATTTCTCCTCCATTCCTTGGCAGGTTGTTGGATATTCACTTTTCCATGTGCCTTGACATGTGTGCTCCCTCAACAATCCTAACCCACCCCCCCCCCCCCCCCCCCCCCCCCCCCCCCCCCCCCCCCCCCCCCCCCCCCCCCCCCCCCCCCCCCCCCCCCCCC
>UFQX01000578.1:0-204135 GCA_900497675.1 Arapaima gigas | reverse complement strand
CAACCCCCCCCCCCCCCCCCCCCCGCCTCCTCAGGGACCTTGATGATGCTGTTCTACCACCAGCCTCTGGCACTTCTCAGCATCTTAATATCATCCGGGAAGATTTTTTTTCTCGGACTAAATTATGGCTCTAGATGAGACTGTTCATAATCTCATTTCAGGGGATGCCTTAGATGTAAAAAAGAGTTTTGTTTAAAAAAAAAACAACATGGTAATAACAGCCTTACATGGAAGACAATAGACCTTTCTACACAAAATTTGCGAAAGTCTGACTGATGCAACAAGTAGCAGTTACATCAGAAGAAAACAAACTATAGCTTTCTAATAGGGTTCATGTTACCTTGATTGTTGTAAAAACAAACAAATAAATTATCAGCTCCTAAATTCAGTTTTTAGACTTTTTCCCACAGTCCCAGAGTATGGTCTCGTCCCTCTTTCATAATATATATTCTTCTTTGGTGTGCTTTAGAGCTATTGCCGTATTTGTCAGAATTTGACTTTGACAGCTGATCCACGTATTAAAGCAACATCCTTCCCTGTTGGACTGCTATCCAACTGTGTTAAATCAAGGACCAGGTGGTGCTGAAAACATGTCCTTACCCAGCATGCAAGACCTTTGGCTAATTTCAGGGCAGCTGAAGCCTCACCTTTTAAGAAACAGAATGACAAAGTGACAAATTGAGTTATTCCACCATTGTAATAGTAACGCGATTTAGTGATTTATTAAAGTATTGAAAAAAATCTGTATATCTGAAAAGCATGTATTTCTCTAATTTAACCTGTAAAATACTCTGTACTGCAGAAAAATGCATTAATGGCGAGCTTTTTACTTTCACTTTCAAGTGAGCATTACTTTGAAATGTTGTGAGACGGATAGATAGATAGATAGATAGATAGATAGATAGATAGATAGATAGATAGATAGATAGATATGGGGTCATACTGGTCTATGGCTTCTTTCTCATGCAGAGTTTTTATTAAATATATTTGTTGGTAGAGTGTAACTTCTATCTCATGGTGCCCAAACACCTGCTCTCTACTCTTCTTATGTTGCAACTCTTTTCTCTGACAGGGACAAGATGAAAACATCTGAAGCATTGCTCTGCCTTATCTTATTGGTTGAAGTTAGACATGTAGTGATCACATCACAAGTGAAAATACACAAAATCTGAGGCAAATAAGCTACAGAGAGGCTCTCCTTTTGTTTGCAGGCCAGGGCAGTACTACCAGGAAACAGAAAATCTGATGACAGTTGGGCAAGATGGTGGAATCTCATTATTATTATTATTATTATTATTATTATTATTATTAGTTGGACAAAAGCATACATACCATGTGTAGTAAAATGTTAGAGAATATTTGTGAATGTCATACAAAGGTACAGAAATATGTTCAGAGTGAGACTGCTAAGTCTATTTCTTTTCATAATAAATACTGTGTTTCTCTCTACTTTGTGCTACTACTTAGTTTGTAGGTTTTTCATTTTTTTCCCCGGGCACTGTAGCTACCTTCTTGGATAAAGAGAGTTTCAGAAAGTTTTAGGCTGTGGAGGTGGGTAATAATCATAATAATAACCAATGTAGAAGGTATTAAAGAGGGCTCTGAGACTGTGGCCTAACAAGGTGCCTAATGGTCCTTGAGAAAAACAAAAAGAAAAAGCAGTTGCAAATTCTGATGGTCTGAAATTATTTTAACATGTATATTTATGTTCGTCAAAAAAGATTATATACTGGAGGGAAGTGGCTAAATAAACTCTGTCCTTCCTGAGGAAAAAAGTCTTCCACCAGCTCCAGGATCCTCTTTTCCCGCTGGCCTTCTGAATGACCTCAGAAAACAAGGAATGGATTAAGTTTTATCCCCATCTCCACCTGGGCAGCACCTGAGTCACTAATCAGTTCCTCAAGATGACAGTAATGTTACTTCTTCAGTGTCATCATCCACCCTTACATGCTGCTCAAATGTTATGGCAAAGATGGCACTGTTGCTTTGGCTATGAGATAATAGACAGCAGTCAGTTAAATTTAAATATTGGTTGAATTTTGTGTGGTTTTATGATTAGCTTTATTGTGATTGTCAATATACTAATAAAGAATTACTGATAAACTTTATACTACCATTTTCTTCACAGAGCTAAAATAGGGTTTTGTCACTTTATTTATTTTCATGTTGCAGACTCTTTTCTCCAAGGTGGACAAAAGTATATTCAACAAGACAAAGAGTTTCAAATAAGAACATCGCAGAAGTAAAGTAAGATTTCCCTGGGACTTACTATCAGAGTAATAACTAATGGGATGGTGAAGTATTTATCAGCAAGAGAGAAGAAGCTCTGACATTTTTAACACTACTGGACCACAAAACTGACACGGTCCACTACAGGCAGATTAACATCTGTGGAACATGCTTACCATGACAGTACATGTTCACTTACAGCCTTGGAGAGAAGGAAGCACTTAAAACCTAGAGACAGGTAGATCGGTAGAACAGAGCTGATGTGGGCAAGTCAGCCATCTCACTGAAGCAGTGATCTGTTGTCTTGGTTTCTCCTCTGTTGTGGAGCATTGCAGTGGTCCTGTATGTGCTCTGCAATGGTGTCAAGATGAGACCGTATCTTGCTGTATCAAACACTGAATTTAGGCCTCAGCAACAACATTGTGCATTTGCTGTATGCTGATAACAACTGCTTCTATCAATCCTTTGGAGGGGCAGCTGGGAATGCAGGGAGCAGTTAGTTCCTTGCCTTAGTCATGACATGGTGATAAACTCGGAGTAGGGGCGATGGAGCTCTCCAGGAGATATTGTAGGAGCTGACACGTTGAAGCTGATAAAGAGTGCTTCTTGTTATCGCTTTCCACGGTGGGTCTAGGTTCCACATCAGGGGACATGGAGAAATTGAAGAGCTGCAGCATCAGAGAGGGACAATAACCTTTTTAATGGACTGCATTGGTGAGGTAGTGCGGGTAACATAAATCTGGATCTGGTGGAAAGGGCTTTGTACCAGATCATCACACACACACAAACACACACACACACCTTTAAAAATGTCAGTTGTGTTCATCACAAATGCTTCAGATGTCATCACAGTTAGGCATTCAATATTTAGCTTGATGAAGATAGAAGGATTCAAAGGGGATGCTAGTTAAGTTCGTCCATAGTAATGTTTCCATTTTTAAGTAAAGATGAACTAAATGTTCAGTCACACTACATGAATAGTATAGTCATGGTTATTTTTTTACCAGTGGATTTTCATTAGTTCTGTAAAATCTGAAATATACAGACTACAGCATGTAACCAAAAGCTCTGACTTGTATATTGGCTGATATGGTCTTTTTGTCACAGACCTGGAAAGATGGAAGTTAGATGAAATAAGGTACAGAGAAATGAGTCTTCATGAAATCAAAGCAGACCCTGAAGCCCCCTGCCCAGTTAAAGATTAGACTGGATCTCCAGCAGGCATATACAGTGCATACTGGGTTAGCTGCACCTGTCCAAATCCAATTTTTTCCCAAACCCTGAAATATATACTTAAATACAATCTGCAATACATATTGAAACATAGTGCATCACATGAATTTCCATATTGCTTTTGTAAACATGTGGAAGTATGTTTTAAGATCTACCATACTCAATTCCTGTAAGTAGATTGGTTTTGTTACCCTGCTTAATTCGTCTTCCACGAAAGTACACGTGGACTAGGTGGACTAGCCACGTACTTGGTCTTGTAGTATTTCTCATACTATTTTCATCATATCATTTTTAAAGTGTGTGCATTTTTACATACTTGTGATTTTCTATAAACACTTTATAGCTAATTGCTGGTAAGGGGCTTTTATTTAGATTTCATTTCATACATCTGAAATGATAGGATGGTATTAGAATGGGATATACAAACAGTTTCTGGAAATACACCGTCAGGAAACAGAAAGGTAGAGAATGTCAATAAGGCAGCAAGGGTAAAACTAGTTATTGCACTGTTGTATGAAAAGTGATCTATTTGTCAAATTACAACAATGTTTATATCTACCGCTGGGTGACTGACACAGTACATGTTTATATACTGAATGAGTTAAAGTGAATTTTAATAAGTTTTGATGTACTCAGATGGAGAGAGTGGACCTTGGGTACTGAACTGTAGGCTTTAGTGTCTGTCCAGCCAAACCACTCCCCATCCTTGCATGCAGCTAAGACTCTCCCCTGTCAACACACTACTGTATTTTTGTGATTAATGAGGACTCTGCTGAGGTTCCACTCCTGCTTTGCATTGTTTTTACATTGTCTACAATGTCTTAACAAAGACGCACTGCCCTTGTGAGTCAGTCTGGAGAGGAACACCTACTGAATTAGTAGAATGTCATTTTCAAACATCAGAGGAAATGGTGGGGTGGCTATGTTGTATTCTTAAAATAATTGTCAGTGATCCCCTGAAACACGATTAGTAAGAATTTGCTATCATTCCAGGGTTAAACAACTAATGACGCTACCTATACAAAGTAACACAAAGATTTAATAATGTTCTTGTTTAATTTAAAATTTATAAATCATGGACAAGAAGTAAATATGTGCGTATATAGCTTCTTCAAAGCTTTCCTTTTTAGCAGTTTTAGCCATATGATGTAACTACATATAATGACTACTTTTGCCTTGTCAGCCCTGAGCAAAAGTTATTACATAAACCTTTTACAAGTCCAGTATACAGACAACTTTACAAAACAATAACTTGCCCTTATTTTAAAACTGCATCCATAGACTGAAGATTCAAAGGTTCAAAATGGATTTTAAAAAAAAGTAATAATGTATAACAATAGGGCGGTCCCTTAAAGACTAAGTTCATCTGGAAAGGAAAAACTTTATTTTAATTTATGTTTTTAATTTGTCTCAAAACATAGTTCCACAGTCATTTCACAGGAAAGGATGAAAATCCCTGTAGCAATTTCAGTTTGACTGCTGAAAGAGAAGCAGGTAAATAAAACCTTATCTTACACAATGCCTGAAGGTGCTGGTGGAATTAATTACATTTATTTTTTATATATTTTGCACCGACATCATAAATGGTAAAACATTAGTCATCTAGAAAGATTTGAAGATTTAGATTTTTTTGGGAGGGGGGTGTTATTATAAAGGGCAAGTTTAAGTACTACATACTACAGTTATTATTTGAAAAGATATGTAATACTTAAAATATTTCAAGTGAAGTTCCAACATTTGTCCTCATGGCTCACAATATGTACTAGTTTTTGTCATTTCTCCTTGGGCTCAACTGAAATAGTCATTTAAATCGTCACCTGATTTGAATTGCATTAAATCAAGTGCAATAGCTGAAAACTTACAATGTTTTTTTCAGGTTTGCAAAAGCTGAAGAGCTTCTGAACAAAAGCATCCATATGAAGAGGGAGACAGCATAAAGTGTGTGGGTTGACAAGCACAGTGGTTCAGGAGAAGGAAATGACATATTTGGGAATGTGACTCATTGTATGAGGGTCCTTAATGCTAATATGAAATCAGGGATATGGCAACAATATTGGTCATTATATATGGTTTATCCATCACTATATATCATGTTATAGTGTCACTATACACTGAGATCTGCTTTTATGCAAAGAAATAGCCACATGGTCATATTTCTACTCAATAAATTGGTTTTATAACATGCAATTACATTTAAAAAATAACAATACTTGGACAAATCTTGTCCATGCTATATATCTTGTGAAAACTACAGGAAAAGCAAAAGAACATTCTTAAAGATTATAGGGAGTCAATTCCAGGGACAAGCACCTTGAGGCAACATTGGCAAAAAGGCTTTCTGTTAGCAGAGGGAGCCTTTGCTGTACATAGTTGTTCTTTCACAGATAGTAACACTTTTAATATAAGCTCCAGTCATTCAGGACTGCTGGACTGCCTCTGAATGGCACTGCACCAATTCTTGGGCCAGCAAACCCCCCTCCCGAGCAGTGGTGAAGTCTTTTCCTCACCTCTTCAAGGGATGAACCATGGTGGAGATGTGGATTGGAGGGCTTGATATATGTCCTCCTTAATTTCCAACAAGGAGTGAACAAGGGTGTATCACTTATAATTTGTTTGCTCAGGAGTCACTCATTATCCCAGGAAAAAAGGAATTTGGAAGAAGTGCAACAATCTGATTAAGATGTGTAGCATGTTGATGCATTTCTGGCATGTTGAAGAATACAATCTAGACTAAATACAGCACTTAATAATGTCTTGAAACCAAACAAAACAAATTTTCTCAGGTTCTGTAGGGATGCTGGTTGATTAAATTGACAGTGTTTTAACCATAACTTAAGAAATTATTAGTATTTCTCTGCAAGTTGAATATAAGTTTGTATGCCCATTTATCTTTTAGTTTTGGAATGTTTACATTAATCTGCCTGGAACTTGTGTCTTGCAGTAATGTTGTGTGTTTGGAAGTCCCATCAAATGAAATCCAACTCATAGGCAGCCACTGGTGTGGATTCCAAGGTAAAAAGCAATGGAAACAGTTTGCTATTGCTTCCTTCCCTACATGTCTAAGGGGTGCAAACAAATGCAAACTCCACACACCCCAAGCTGGACTCAAATCCCTACCAAAGATAAACCGTCAAGGAGCTAAGAGAAACCAGCTTAACCAGGTGTGCCACCACACCTTCTTGTAGCAACGCTATACAGGAATAACCCTGACTAACCCCCAGGAACACTATTTGTTCCCCAACCATCATTTCAAGAAATGCACTAAAATTCTCACGTGCCAAAATTTTTATTACGATTATTTTTGAACTACTGATTGTGAAGCACTGATATAAAGTAACACTCTGCTTTACATGTCTGTTGCAAGCTCAGCATCGAACACCTCCGTTCTTTGTTATTAATACAGCAATCCCTCAGTATCTGAACTCTACATCTGAATTTTCACTATCGCAATCTTGAAAATTAAAAACCAGCACCCGTTTTTATACTTTGCTATAACAATTTTTTATTTAAAGCAAAAATCCAAAGCAAGAAGAGCAAAACATAAATAGGACTTAAAAAATTGTAAAAGACAATAAATAAATGTTGTAAAGTACCGTACAGTGCACTCTAGTAAATTCCTGTATAGACTAAGTAAATTATAATATATTCTTAGCAAAGGTCACAGTCTCAACTGTTTTAACCCTCCTGGCAGATAAAAGTAATATTCTATGTATGAACTGTCACTTTTGTTACAGCTACTGTTTATTAAGCTGCTCATGCAATATTGCATTACTGTAGCTATAATAATAATAATAATAATAATAATATACTGTGCCACCTCCTTCATCCCCATATCTGTTTGGGCTGCAGGTCCACTATTGTACCTTCCTGGACAGCGACTTTGCTAGAAGTCAGGAAAAATTGTGAGGGACTGAACTGACTGAGACACAGAGTCCAAGGCCATAATGGAAATGAGCTGTTCAGCTGCTTCATAGCAAAATCTGCGCAGTGATCCAGTGACACAAACGAATAGTTCAGAAACCTAAGAACTGAAAAAACACAGAATTAATATCAGGCTGCATGTAATTATTATAAACATTTATTAATGGTTATTATCCCTGACACTTTTGTCCAAGGTGAGTTACACTGTTTGATAATCAACGTTACAATTTTTTACCCCTTTATAGACGGTCTTCTTCCTACATTAATTCAGAGTACGTACTTTAACTCTGGGTGCTACAGCAGAATGAATAATCAAACTAACTACCTTTAGGTTGCGCAACAACAGGCCTGACTACTCTATGTGCTGGACTTATGTTATCTCACTGTGGCAACTACCAACTTAGACAAATGCGGCATTTTTAAAAGGACAACCGTGTTCGACAGGTCCAGACAGCACATGTAGAGCGGTAAGAATGAGAGTACAGCTAGGTGCCCATCCCCCATGGCCATCGCTGCACAGTTGCATCAGGTTGCCATGCAAATTAGCCTATAATGAGCTTGATCGTGAGCCCTTTGGATTCTAATGCCTCAGGCCATGCCGACAGGTCCTCTCAGCAGACCGTCGGGAGGGATAATTACTGTTTATCGTCACTGTGTCAAAGCTTTCGAGAGAATTGTCTCCATAAGGTCGTCAAAAGCAAGGTCACCCACCTGCCTGGATACATTTGGTGAGGACTGGTTTCCTTCTCACAACCCGTCACACACCCTTTGATAGCAGTTTGAAATTAGCGATACATGCATAGTTGCGTTAGCAATAATTATGTGCAATTATTGCCCCTCTCGTACAATATTTCTTTATTCTTTATGTTGAAATATACAGTACTGTGCAAAGGTTTTAGGCAGGTGTGGAAAAAAGCTGCAAAGCAAGAATGCTTTCAAAAATAGAAGTGTTAATAGTTTATTTTTATCAATTAACAAAATGCAAAGTGAATGAACAGAAGAGAAATCTAAATCAAATCAATATTTGGTGTGACCACCCTTTGCCTTCAAAACAGCATCAATTTTTCTAGGTACACTTGCACAAAGTCAGGGATTTTGTAGGATTATAGTCAGGTGTATGATTAACCAATTATACCAAACAGGTGAGAATGATCATCATAGGTAGGGTGAAACAGTCATTAACTGAAACAGAAACAGCTGGGTAGGAGGCTTAAAACTGGATGAGGAACAGCCAAACTCTGCTACAAAAGTGAGGCTGTGGAAGACAGTTTCATGTCACAGATCATACACCATGGCAAGACTGAGCACAGCAATAAGACACAAGGTAGTTATAGTGCATCAGCAAGGTCTCTCCCAGGCAAAGATTTCAAAGCAGACTGGGGTTTCAAGATGTGCTGTTCAAGCTCTTTTGAAAAAGCATAAAGAAATGGGCAATATTGAGGACTGTGGTCGGCTAAGGAAACTTAGTGCAGCAGATGAAAGACACATCATGCTTACTTCCCTTTGAAATTGGAAGATGTCCAGCAGTGCCATCAGCTCAGAACTGGCAGAAACCAGTGCGACCCAGGTACACCAATCTACTGTTCGGAGAAGTCTGGCCAGAAGTGGCCTTCATGGAACAATTGCGGCCAAAAAGCCATACCTTCGACAGCGCCAAGCGACTCAACTATGCACAAAAACATAGGAACTGGGGTGCAGAAAAATGGCAGCAGGTACTCTGGACTGATGAGTCAAAATGTGAAATATTTGGCTGTAACAGAAGGCAGTTTGTTCCCTGAAGGGCTGGAGAGCAGTATAAGAATGAAGCATGGTGGAAGTTCCTTGCAAGTTCGGGGCTGAATTTCAGCAAATGGGGGTTGGGGATTTGGTCAGGATTAATGGTGTCCTCAATGCTGAGAAATACAGGCAGGTTCTTATCCATCGTGCAATACCATCAGGGAGGCGTCTGATTGGCTGTATGTTTGGGGTCATTGTCCTGCTGCAGAATGAATTTGGAGCCAATGTTATTACAAACTATCTTTGGCGTAAAGAAGAACAAGGAGTCCTGGAAGTGATGATATGGCCCCCAAAGAGCCCTGATCTCAACATCATCTGCTCTGTCTGGGATCACATGAAGAGACAGAAGGATTTGAGCAAGCCTACATCCACAGAGGATCTGTGGTTAGTTCTCCAAGATGTTTGGAACAACCTCTCTGCGGTGTTCCTTCAAAAACTGTGCAAGTGTACCTAGAAGAATTGATGTTTTGAAGGCAAAGGGTGGTCACACCAAATATTGATTTGATTTAGATTTCTCTTCTGTTCATTCACTTTGCATTTTGTTAATGGATAAAAATAAACTATGTAAACACTTCTATTTTTAAAAGCATTCTTGCTTTGCAGCATTTTTCCACATCTGCCTAAAACCTTTGTACTGTACATATTAGAATAAGCTAGCTTACATTTAAAATGAAGCAATTTTAAAATCACCAAATCTGTTATTTTCTGGAATCTTGTGAAAAAGTTACACAAAATTTGAGCAAGTAACCTACAAGAATTTGTGTGTAAACGACAGAGTCCGTGTGCCTTTTTACTAAAATGTACATCAGGGTAGGCAAAGTGAAGCCCACCAAACATTCAGGCCTGACACTTGCTAGACTTTGTGCTAAAAATATATGGTAGCAACAATGTAGAGAAGGCAGATGTTTCTGACAACGCATAATTAAATTCTGTAACTGTCAGGAGCAGCCTGCATTTTGAGCACACCGGCATCACCTGGGCTACATTTGTTCAGGATAAGGGATTTGGTGAAGTGCATCATAAATTAGCTTTTTCTGTAAAAAAACAAAAGGGGAGCAGTGACAAGGGGTGGATTACCTCTCTCACAGGTCACAATCTGCCTTCCCAAGGGCTTCTGAACAGTGGCTCATATGCAGATCCTGTCCATCGAGCTGCAAGGCCAATTAATTTCACGCTCAATGTCCACCGCCGGACAAAGCTCTGCCTGCCTACGAAGAGCCATGAACAGTGTTGACAGAAGATTAAAGGAAAAACACAGGGAGTCTGATAGTTGTGTTTTATTAACAGCTTGAGGGAGCAGGTATAATTTTGCTTTGTGTATAGTAGAGTGGGCCTGAAAAATAATGATTTTGTGTGGGGGCTTATTAAGGATAACCCTGCTCTCTCGAGTTTCAATAAGGTCCTCATCTCCACATTTCAATAAATAGTTATTTATTTTCAAAATCATGCAAATCCAAGTTGTCTTAATTTCTCTTTATAGTTTACACACAGTTATAGAATAACAACTTTGCATGGTACACTACATTGTGACATTTCCCATGATTATTGTGGCTGTTATCAAAATTCTTTACATGAATAAAACACAACTTATCTAAGTAGGCTGCCGCCCATCTGTTGTTATTGCAGTGAGTTCACATTTTCATATAACATATAAGAAAGCATGTTGACTGTCCATGATGGGAAAATGACAATGTGCTATGGCTTAATGACCCATGTGTGCAATAGTAATAATAAAAAAAATTATTTGAATCTACTATCATAGTAATGCTTTCTCATAGAATACATAACATTTTCAGTCAAAGCTAGTGGTTGCAACTCCACCAAACTTTTGTTTTACATACTGCAGATTTTATTCGGAAAGATTGGCATTTCAGTCGGAAACAATCAGAAACAAAATGTATTATTCTACACAGTTGTGTTACAATTATGTTTCATGAGACTCCCTGAATGGGTATTGCTTCTGCATTGATCAAAATGAGTATGAGTATCCTTACCTACATCATTGAAAACACAGGTGGCGATGGGTGAAGCCTACTATTAAAACCATATATTGGTATGCTTTCTTGGCTGATGACGCTGATTTTGAATTTACAGTTAAGCCCACAACACTTTGATACTATAGAGACATCAGAAGTCTTAAATCTATAAAACATTTTTGTGTGACACTGACCAACTTGCATCTTTATTTTTAAACTTTTTTCTGTTAAACTTGCATAATAAACATGCAATGAAACTTTTTTTGTCAAAGATAGTTTTTTTTTGTTGAACTTGTATACAAAGATTAACTCTGTTGCTGTATTGCATAAGAGCATTACCAAAATAAACAAAAAAAAGCCAAGTGAGAGGTGAAGGAGCATGATATGGATACCCGAAACTTGCTCTGTGCTCACACAGTCACAGACGCACACACAGATGCGGGCAGACGTGGAGACAGTTGGCGAGTGGGACACGAACTACATGTCAGCCAGTGAGCAGATCTGCGATGCGGTCGTGCACTCGGGATTCTCTCGCTTGCATAGCTCAACCCAGGCTTAGTAAGGCACTATTTCCTCATCGACGGCCCACACTCCGCTATCAGGTCTCCTTCCTCGCAAATGCAAACTCCCTTCCTGATGAAGAAATCAGAAGGCTTAGGATGAGCAAGATAATTGCCTTTTTATACATGTGCTCTCAAAAAACAAATCTTCAATGAGTCTTCAGAAACAGTTCAAATCAATGTTTTTTTCTTTTTTCAAAAGTTTGTTTTTTTCCTTCTTTTTTTGCTTTTCAATGTATTTTTAAAAGCAAATGTATTAGATGAAGCACTGAGTCATCAAAACACGGCCTTTGTGCTGCAAAAAGCACTCAGGGAATGATATACAGTGTGTCGTATATGTACAAAGTCTGAAAAGCATTCCAAAGGAAGGTGTCCAAAAGGTCATCAGCCTGTGCGGCGCACTTGTACAAAAGGTTCAGGCCTGGGTTCAGTTGAGCTGGTCTTCGTACTGTTTGCGGAAGCAGTCTCCAGCTGGGAAGAATTCCCAGCAACGCTCCTGATACATCTTCCACACATAAGACTCCTTACAGGCAAAAACAACCAAAGTGTTTGCATCAGAGAAGTGCTGTCAGGGACCCCTGGGGGAGCCCTAGGCTGTTAGGCATTGAGGAGCCAGCGACACTACAAAATGCACGGCACAAAGGATCCAATACAACATCTAGTCCCATTTTCTCTCATTTCAAAACACTTCTGTTAATATAGTATTTATTATTTGGCAATGATTCTAAAAAAAAAGATTTTATGTAGGTTATACGAAGTAACATAATAAAACACAACATTTCTAAACTGTCGCAAAGAGCAAAAAAAATTTTAAATTCTAACCACACATTGGTGCATTGATGTAATGTTAATAATAACAATTTCAAAACATAATCAATTTCAAAACATAGCCATGCAAAGTTATGGGACAGAAAAGCATACATTACCTGGCCTGTGTGCTCTGTTTCATCTTTGTTAATGAGATACATAACAAAAAATCTGAAAAGAGATCAAAATGTTACTAAAAAGTGTAGACATCACTCCTTCTAACAGACACTGGAACCACAGACAGACAGTTTATTTTTTAAATTATTCCAACTGGGATTTAAGCTGTTGTATAATGGCAATTGTAAGAAACATTTTGCTATGTCTGCAATAATTAATTGTATACTTCCTGTCTGGATAAATTTACATCATCTTTTGTCCACAGAACCTTCGTTCTGTTAAAAGTCCAAAGTACCAGTTTTAAAAGCACCTTAAAGGCAATGAAATTCAGATTTTCATAAAAAAACAATTATACACAAGAAATACCTGTACAAAAATGTAGAACCAATAATAATAACTGTTCATGAAATATTTTTGATAAAATATTTTTGTGGTGTGACTGGTACCATTGTGTGGTGTTTGGCAGGGAAATGGTACAAGTATTAAGCATAAGTTAACTTTTGGATGATAAGCAACATAAAATTGACAAAGTATACATCCAGATGACCAACATAGAAAAATGGGTTTACAAATGAATGAGATATAATAGCAGAAAGTGTGGAGAGGCATTACTATTACCCAGAAAAATGTGATGTTGCTAAAAATAAACAAGATAAGCATGATTATCAGAATAGGCATTGGCTCTGAAAGAAGATGCATATTTATGAGTTGTGTGATGTATCCAAAACTATGAAAGAAGTCCATTAAAAATAAAAAAGCTGCTGAAGGCCACGGCAGCTGTTAAGGGCTTAATACAGCACACGTCAGCATTTTCTGCTATAATCAAAGATCCACATTAAACTACAGAAGGAATAAATAAAGAAGGAATGAAGCTAAAGTTGCCAGAAATATTTGTTCTACAGTATTATGAATATCCAAGGTCAATGCAATAATTTTACAGGCAACCATTTACTAAGATATTGATAGCAGCAATATTTGCACAAGCATGGTAAAATTATTGCTTATAGTTTTACTTTATTTTACATTTTCATTTTAATGAATTCCAGTCCAGTTTCAAACTGTCTACCACTTCGTCCCACAGGAGGCCATCATCGCAAACTAGGAATTAGTTTGACAAACTACCCAACTAATGGACTGCTGTCTTTACACTCTACAGATCAGTATTGATCATACAACTCTACAAGCCTCATCTGGCTCCCAGTCCATGACCAATTTCTGTGAGAAATTTTTCAACTTAATGTACAATTATCTGACAACTATGAGCAGGGCAGTCAGAACTGGGGTTGTGGGATATCAAGCCTGGTTTTTACCACAGGGTTAAACAGTTATTATTTCACCATTCGCTCTATATAGCTAGAGAGTGTTCACACTTGGAAAAGATTCATTGCTCCAAGTTCCCTAAAGCAGAATAGGGCTTTAAGCAGTTCTGCAGTTGACCACTTTTTAATTAAATGTTACAAAATGTTAAGTAACATGAGTTCCTGTCCTTGTTTGCACCACTGGCCGCCTTAGACTATCTTTAGCTTCTTCCAGGTGTCTTTTATTCACAGGGTGCCTCACAGCACTCTTACACTATGAAGCCTCAGTTGGAGAGAGAGATGTCCCTGACATCCAATTACCACCTACTCCCCACCCCTCTGACACCCATACTCACAGATAGTTTGCCAAATTGTGCTCCTGTAGGGTATGGGTCTCAAAGCCATGAGGTACTGTGTCAAAGTAGTCATTTCCGATTCCACAGATGAAGCATTTGGTCTGAAAGAGATGGAAAGGTTCTGATGCTGTTAGCTTCCTTAGACAGATGTATTGTGATTTCTGTCTGAAACCACTTTACATTTGCGCAGATTATATTTTTTTGTAGTTTTCAGCAATTAAATGTATATTTTGGACTAATATAAAAGTGCAGTATTAATACAGTAAATGAAAAGGAAACGCCGGCCAAAGAGGGGTCCCATCCAAAATTCAGAGCAGGCCAAAGACCTTTAGTCTTACATCTGCTGCACATAACTTAATCTTTTAAACTGTTACTTTGCTTACAATTTTATATAAGTCATCTACATCTGAGCCAATCTTCTAAATCTAAGTTATATGCTTGATGTATTTATGCAACAGTACATAGCAGCAGTTAAAACCTGCGTGTATGACCACTTTATCATCTGCAACCATTTGGAAATCACACTAAATCAATGGAGGGTGCCTGTTCTCCTCAATATTTAGTTTTTGCTCTACAGACAGTTCAAACAAGACAGGCCATGACCATTTCAACTACAGAACTGATCATTTTCAACTGACATTTTGCACCGATATCTGCATTCTGGTGTTTGGCCTTTGAGTGGTGTTGACTCTGGTTTCTGGTGAGGGAGCAGGTCTCAGAGCAACATCTCTCATCGCTAATATCACTTTTTTCAGTACCAACTGCTATGCAAGGTTTAAATTTAAATGACCTTTGTGCATATAATTGCTTTTAAGATTTTAAGAAATCTTCAGAAATACATCAAGCTGTATTTTTCAGACATCAAAGCAGTGACTGAAATGACCATGTCTGAGATTTGCCTTGACAAGAGCATTTTTCCCTTTCATTTTTTTCCATTTTTTTTTCTTTATTATCCCAATATCATATTACTGTTAACTAACGACTTAAAATTTTATGGTTTTAATGAGCTGGAAATTTTACTTAATTTATGCAAAGTATTTCTCTCAAGGGTATAACTGCAAAACAAAAACAAACTCCACTTTGCCTAATTCAATGCCAACTGACTGCACTTTGTAAACAAATAAAACACTGTGTGACTTAAAACACTTGTTTGAAAAAGACGAAACCGTTTCACAGTCTGATTAGATAACATGCTAACATCGTTGGGAATGCTTCTGCAGTCATCTGTAATGGCCTGAAGTGTTACGTCTTACAAAGAAAAGTCATCACCGTGCTAAATCATGATCACTATGAATCCTCACCTCCATGTCTTCTTTCACCTGCTCTTGCTGATCTCGCAGTTCACCAAAAGCATCAATAATAAGACCTGAAAAAATTTTTACATAGTCATACTTAAATATACATTAAATCTAGGAGAGGGAGGATTTGCATAGGTAAATAAGGTAGTTTGATGTTTAATAACACACTCACTCATTTTAGTTAACCGCTTGTCCCTGTCGGTGTTGTAGCAATCTGGAGCACAGGGTACTACTATAGTGACTGTACACCATATAAAGGACACCAGTCCATTGTATGGCAGTCATGCATGCATATATTCACAGACACTACAGGCACCTTGCAGTAACAAATTCAAATTGGCAAATTCAGATTGCTGCTATCTTGACAAGAACAAGTGGTGAATGAGAGTGAGTGAGTGAGTGAGTGAGCGAGTATACAGTCTTACCCCATTATCTCGCCAACCCTGCATCTCACCAAATGCTGTGGGAGAACAGTTTTCCCACCATGCTATTTCTCCTCAAAAGCTGCCAGCATTGCCTTTTACCCTTGCCACACATGGAATAAGGGACTGCTTATGCTATTCTACCCTGTTTTGCTGCCACTCACAGCTAATGATGCCCTATGGCATTACACTGACAACACAATGTAGGCTAATGTCTTCCGGCACGTCCACCTCCACACGCTGATGTTCCGGTTGTGTTCGGTTACACTCACTGTCCGCTACGTTAAGTGTTTTTCTTGTTTCTTGAAATAAAATATCAGGCAGACAAAAGCTGTTTTGTCTAAGTGCTACACAGAAGGGAGAAATCCATGCGTATCTGCGTACAGCAACAACTTTTCACACAAACACAACAGTGCTGTACAAGTTATTATCTGGCTTGCACCAGTCGGACATTCCCGCGTTAAGTCACCAACCTCTAATTTTACCAAAAATTTATGTCACATGGATGTAGGCAACATAACAAGGTAAGAGTGTATTTTTACAAGACTCATAAAGAACTGCAGTAGTTAAAAAATCCCAAAACCAGTGCCTGTCTGAGAAGACAGACCAAGACAAAGGTCTCACCTTGGATGATGGCCAGCAGAATGACAATGACGAAGAAAAAGAACGTGATGTCAAAGATGATCCTATAGATTTCGTACTCATCCCCTGCGGGATCCTCGATCTGGTCCCCGATGCCACCTCCAGCACGGACTCCCACGTACATGTGGAACATGTAGCACTGGGAACATGATGAAGAAATGGTTCAGGTTACTATCGCGTTCTGTCACAATTTGGCCACACTAATGCATAGAAACAGTGGGTTTAGTCCACAACAGTTCAACTGTTCAAAAATAAATATTTTGCTTGACTGTAAAAAATACAGACCAGAACCAAACTGATTTTTGACAGCCCCCATGGAATATTGCATAATCACATTCTGGTGCCCACTATTCATATCCATACTGTGTTCCTGGTAATTGTTTTCTTTGTAGTCAACTCTATAGAGGCATGTAATTCAAGTGACACATGACTTTAAGGCATACTTGGCATTATCAAAGTGTTTCCACTTTGTGTCCACTACACACCTTGTTCTGTTCCTCACACCTCATTCACACATTGCAGGAGACCACCAAAGGAAGCCACATCCTAGCACACTGGGCCACACAGCTGTGCAAGTGTCAAATCCACATTTCCATAAAAGAGGTGTGCAATCCCAGGGGATTTATTTCCTTGGGGAGAATGGGGGGCCTCAGGCCAAGTAATGCTGACATTGCCTCTTCTCAAAGGCCAATGTGTGGCCCCCACAGGCACTCCGTTCCCTTAATAGGGAAGGAGAGCTGGAAATCGGGCGTCGCAGGCGGCTGCCTCTGGGCGGATTAAGGGGATAGGATGCCGACCGTGGCGCTGGCATCTCCTGTTGCTGCTCTTCTCTGCCTTTAGCACAGACACAGGCCCCCAGTCCCAAATAAGGTATTTATTTCAAATGAATTCTGCCATGTACAAGGCAATGTGCACCTCTTAGCTAAGCTCAAAATTTTCACTCATTTAAATTATTTTTCATTTTATTTGTGTTGCAAAGTTTTAATCCAAAGCCACTTTTAAAGATTACAGTTGGTGGCCACCTGGACATTTTTACTGACGTAATCTGAGCAAAGTACAATGCACAGAGGGTACAAAAGCACATGTCGTGACTTGAAATTTTAATCTTTTGACTAAAAATCAACACACTTCACTAGACTACCTACTGCCTGCTTTCTCCTTTAATTTTAACAAAAGATCCTTTAAAAATCAAGTGTCAGTGTGCCCCAGTTCACAGAACACAGACTTTATTTGCATCGTTTTTTGTGTACATGTCCATAACAATGGACGCTGATTACTTTGCATGGCCTTCATTTGGCCTCATTTAAAAACCAAAGCAATCACCCATGAATATAGAAAAAGCAAAGCTAATTTAGAGGTCTCTGTGTCAGGGAATCCTCTGCAATTAGTGATCACATGGGGGCCACGTTGATTAATTAATACCACCATTAATGAACGGTTTTCGCAAAGAGTTTGCTGTACCTGTGTTTCAATCAAGCAGAGGTAAGTGACTTGCCAAGCTGCTTTTATTCAAGCATGAGAAGCTTAATGAGGCAACTAACCCATCATGCAAACCCCGCTTATTAACACTCATTAGCTTCAGCAGTCAAACTAGCAAATGTCTCCCCAACCCTGCCCTACTAAATGAAACACTGCAGAGACACTCACAGTCAACATGTCATCGCACTTCATGTCTGGAGACTCTCCATCTTCGCTTTTGTTGTAGAACTTGCGGAAGAAGTTGAAAGCCACCACTGTGTAGAGGTAGACCACTACTGCCAGCAAGCCCACTGTAAGCACAAGCTGGATAAGGAAGAGATCAGTGGAGAGAGGGTGAGAACATCAGGCTTGGTCATTATTTTGATTATTTATGGGACACAGTTGCCACCAATACAGTAAGTGACCTGAACCCACAGCTGGACTACTAGCCTGTCTTTTAAAAATAAGCCCACCACGCACCTGCTTGCCATTGTGCGTAACAGAGGACAAGATGGTGCGCAGGGTTTTGAAGCCCATGGCAATGTCCAGGAGGTGTGCGGCAAAGAAAAAATTGTTGTAGTGGCCCAGGATTGACATCGTCATGTACCAGGCCAGGTACAGGAAGGACTGAGAAGAACACACAAAACAGTCTCAGCAGGAAGATAGATAGATAGAAAGATAGATCACCAGAAAGTCTGTCATTAATAATATTAATATATTGCTTAGTAGACAATTTTTTCCAGCATTACATTCAACCCCATTCATACAGCTGAGTTTTACAATAAAAATTCTATGAAACTTTTAGGATGCACATCTATGTCCTTAACTGCTACATTACCTAGTGCTTATGTGTAAATCATACAATCATGGCCATTTAAAGGCATCATTTATACCCTGTTTTTCAAAACACGTGAAATGTTCAGAAACTGTTCCTGCAAACTTTTTATGAGAATTACATCCTTGAAAATTAGAGCTGTATACTCACATTGTCTGTGAAAACTACCCCCAATTTCCAGATCTGATACTTGACATCAATGGAATTTAATCTGTCAGCAAGCAGAAAACCATTCAGTGATGTTAGGGTGCATTTAAAATTCTTGCATTTGTCACAGTATGAGAAAACAACACAGAATGCATTGTATAAACACACTTTTTCTTTGGGTTTTTTTTGTACATGTATAATGTCATAATCTTTGGCAATTACTGCCCTCTTCTGTCCAGAATATTCTTAACACCCCTCAGAATTCCTATGTAAAACTAATTAAAATGGCTGGAATCTAGCCCATCTCCCTGCTGCGTTCCACACAGCTCAGCCAACATTAACACAAGCAAAGCGCTCAGGTCCTTTACTATGTGCTTGTTATTCCAGTGCACCAGTGTAACTTACACAGCTGTCAGTGAGCTGTCTTTTTTGGGCTTCTTCTTCACGTGCGCGTTGCTGAAGTCTAGGGCAGCTTTGTCCATGCCGAGCAGCTCGCTGATGCGGTCGTGACCGTAGAACTCCCCGTACTTGTCCATCACCTGAATGGTGAACACGGACTCCATCTGCTCTTGCCCATAATAATGCAGTATGACAGTACACCAACTACTGTGATGTTACTAGTATATTTAGGAATTAAGAAAGTATCACCCACCTTCCGTTTAACAAATTTATCCCAGTAATTACTTGGGAATGACCTGAAAATCAAAAAAGTTAGACATTAATTTAACCTTTGTTAGTCTTACTGCAGTGTTCATTAGCACAGTATTAATTTGAAGAATGTATATTGCAATACAATATTCCTTCAAGCCCAATATTAGATAAAAATCATAATATTTTGAGTGAATTTCACAGAAAGTGTTACAAAAGAAGCCTGTCAATCTAACCTTAATATAGGCTATATTTAATAACTTTCATTAAACGTCAAGCTCACAAAGCTGAGCTAATGATAAGCGCTCCCCCCTGTAATTGTTATTCAACATGACATTTAAAGGGCTATTATAATGTTACAACCTCTTTGACCCTCATTTCTACATAACTGCTCGGCAGCGTGTGCTAACTGAAATGAACCGCTATCTTGAACTCACTGTGTGTTAATTACAAGTCTGTCCCATTGTCCTTTAATGTCATCTTCAGAGGGCTGCTCCGTTATGTAGAGCCCATCAAACTCCAGCTTCCTGGCCACCTCCTTCTCCCGTTTGAAAATCACCAGTGGCACCTGAGATAGAACCAGGACCGGTCAGGTGGTCAGGATAGGAAGGCCACAGCTAAGGGACCTGGCACAGTCTAGTTTGTGCTAATCTATTGTTGTCATGAAAAAATTTAGCCAGAACAGTGCAGCTGCTCTGACTGAAATCTTGACTTGCTCACAAGGGGTGATTAATTGCTATATTTACTCAATGAACCTAATTAAGTGATAAAATACTTAAATAAGTAGCCATATCAGTGGTTTCAGAGGAGAGGGATGCCCTTAGTATATTAGTGTTTTTGTATTGCTTGGTCCAGCCCACCTTCAGGCAGTAGTAACCGATGATGCAGAAGAAGGCAATGACTGTATGCAGTATGGCCAGGATGCGCAGGGTTGGCTCCATGTAACCGCTGCTTTCCTCCAGGACAAAGTGCACCGTCACTGTCCTCTGGGACACGCCTTCTGCAGGACTCCACCGCATCCCAGGGTTTGCAGGCGAGCTGCCATACACCACTTCCTTCTCTTCGAGGACCGCGGAGGATGTGGACACCTGTAGCAAAAGCCAGCTACATCAGGTTGGAGCATGAGGTGAACGAGAATCAGTGGCATTATTTTCTGACACATTATGAAGGTCAGTAGCCTGAAAAACAGGTGAGCATACCTTATAGAAGAGAAGGATGAAGTTGATGGCAAAGGCTACAAACAAAGCCAGCATCCGCATGTTGTAGAAGTTCCGTGCAAAATAATTCTATAAAAACAATTTGATTTTTAGACACTTTTCCGTATCTATAAGTTTACGTCTTTATATTCTTTTGAAATTGAAAAGAGATCAGCCATGAGGCTCTAGCTATGTTCAGGGATTGTAAATAAAGGAAGGTAACTACACATACCCGTTTGTGCTCATGAACCGTTTGATTTCACGCAGTAATTGTACTTGTACCCTCTTAAATTACAAGTGGGTTTGGACAAATGCATGTGGAAAATGAACAAATACATACATCAAGGCCATCCCCTTACCAGCAACTTCCTCTGATATGCAATGATCTTCTTCCAGAATGCAGACTCCTGAAGATCTGGCTCCTCAGACTTTGACGCGTGGTGCTGCCTGAGTCTCTGCTTGGGTTTGCTGTCCTGGAGCTTGCACTTCTTTTCACCGTCTTCTCCTCTGGCAGAAACAGTGCAAGTGCTGAAAAGCAGGTTTCACAAGCTGTTCCTGTTACATGACTTGAATACTTAGTAATACAATATTTTCTATACTTATAGTAGTTTTATGGCCTTTAAAGTATTTTGTACTATTACTTTTTTATAATGTTGTACTTTTCTCTAAACTAAAATACAACTCTATTACATTACCATTATTTATACTATCGATCAACACATCTTTTTAAAATTTTCACACCTTAACACTGAGGCACAATAATTCAGTTTAAGCTACCACATTAGCTCCAACCTACTGTGAACTCATTTGTTTCTGATGATTATCTCAGAACAAAGTACAGCAATTGTTGTCAGTTACCCAGTGAAGCACTCCATTACAGAAGTGGATAATCCAACATACAAATAAAAGACGGGGCAAATGCAACTGAATTTGGGTGGGGAAGAAGAGACAACTTGTATGAAATAGCAAGGTTTAAATCTTGACATTACTGGAGTCCAGGTTAAAACCAAATGGTAATCAATCAGGTTTATCACTGACTAAAGTTTCCAATACTGTCCTACTTAAAAAATGTAGAAGAACAGATGTTCTGTAAATAATGTAAATTATGATTAATCTTGGACTCTATGCTGCAGGCTTATTTTATGACAGTACAGTATCGCTAGTCTGCTACCAATATGGATCTCCAAGACAATAAGGGGAATATACTGGATTTTCACACGACTGTATACATACTCTGCCTTTTCCAGTTCAGATTTTCCATCATCTTTTCCTTTGCTCTCTTCATCTGTAGAGGCTTTTCCCTGAAACAGTATGAAAACAAAAAAGGACATATACATGAAAGTAACCACCCTGCAGAAATCAAAAAAATGTGCACATAATGTTCACCAATTGTTTCGAGGAACTGGCAACAACATCCACATTCACTAATGTTCCTGCTGAGAAGTAATGGCCCAGCAAAGCTGGAATCTCACTGGAATGTGATCATTACAGCAAATGTCTTCACACTGAGACTGAAATCTCAGTGTTGCACACAATAAAGTCATAGACAACTAATGTTAATGTTTCCATCTTAAGATTCTTGAAGCAATTTTGATTACCTTAAAATAATTTCTAATAAATGTATTAAAATTTTCATCCAAAATAAATCTTTGACAAATACATCAATGGAACCTTATTATATATAAAGATAATGTGATGTCACCTTGAGTGCCCTACTTCTAATCAGCATGGGGCGGGTTGATCATTTTACCTGTTGTCTTCTGAGCTCAGGTGAGGGTGTGGGAACAGGGGCAGCTGGCGTGGCAAGTAAATCAGTCAGACTGGCATTTGGGTTGTGAGGCATCAGCTTATACTGTCCCCCTTCGCGTCTAAGATCTAATCCAAATATGTCTGAAAGGAGGTCAGAATCATCTGCAGCCACAGTTAGATCTGCCAGGTCCTCTTGGGCTGAGGATCTGTCCATGTGCCTCTTTTCAGCCTCCTCCCCCTCCCCACGGACCTCATCCTGTGTGGGGTCAGGCATGTTGGCCAAGAGATCTGCCACCTTCATTGTCTTGGCCCCTTCGACCAAGCTGCCCCCCAGAAAAGTGCTGTACATGATGCGGAAAAAACCCCGTGACACACTGAATGTGAAGTGGAACAGACCCATTAGTACACTCCAATAGAAGGAGATTAGTGTCATAATCATGTCTTTCACTGTCATTTTCTTTATCTTCTTCATCTGTTTCTTAAGGCTTTTCATGGAAAGCACCTTCATCAGCAACATCACATTGTAGCGCAGGGCAAGCAGCGCAGTCCTTACTGTGGTTACAGAGAAGAAACCCATATCAGGATTCTCCTCCTCAGGCTTTTCCTTCTCACTCTCCTCCTTGCTCGCAGACCGCTCTCCAGCATCCGACATCTGGGCTGCCAGCTGCATCTCAAAAATGGTGTCCTCACAGAAATTTACAAAGAGCTCCATCTTTTCCTTTTCCCCACCTTCATTGACTACATCGAAGATGAACTGTCGCTTTGACTCTTTGACCTGCGGCTTCTCCCATTGTGTGCGACTGGACTCACTTATCTCAAAGTAGACCCGTTCAATGCGTTTGGCACTGCCCATGATCTCAATACGACCTAGATAAGGCTGGAAGTAGTTAAGAACACTTTCCGCTAGCTCTAGGAAGGTCTGGAGTCGTGTATCATGCGGCATGTGCTCTGACAGGTTTGTCAGCAGAACAGCAACGTTGAAGCCAATGTCCTTCGCAGGCTCATGAAATCTCTCCACAAACTCCTCATAGTCCAACAGCTCATTCTCATCCGTTTCAGCACAGGAGAGTAGAAACTCAGTCTCAGACTGGGTGTAGTGTTTATGGGTTTCCATAGCTTTTTGGAAATCCCTCTTTGAGATAACTCCTTTGCCATCTGGGTCATACTCCTTGAAGGTATCCGATGATGTCAGGTCTTTCAGTTTGAGGAACATGTCAAAGAACTTCAGAATCATCTCCACATTGTTTGAGGACTCCACTAACATATCGACCATCTGTTTGCCAATAGTTCCATTTACCACATTTCCTATGGAAAAAAAAACAGATTCAAGTGGAAATTTATTCAGTCTTAAGCACTTTCATTTGGACACAGTTCTTTTGGCAGTGAATGCCATTCAAAATAACACATATAAAGTCCTCTACATAATTACATACATGGCCATTTTGCTTTTACATAGTCAAGGGTATTTTATAGAGCTGGACTTATACTTGAGGTAACATGGGCTGTAGCCCAGGGTCCTGGCACTACAGGGGCTCCAAAAATACATACATTTATTGTACTATTATTAGTTATTTTTTAATCATTCCTGACTCCTTTAAATTTACATTAAGTCCACAAAGTATGTTCATTATAATGTAGTGGTAACAACAACAGATAAAAAAGCTCACTGGTCGGATACAGTGTGGGAGTTGCGATGCGATTCTCTCCCTCCACAAGTCCTATGACTGTAAATAGTTCTGGATTGTGAACTGCAAGACAAATAGACTGTTTTGTACAGTAAAGTTCTAATTTGACTGTTCAGCCTTGTTTATTTGGGAAAGATAGCCAGCAACTAATGTTCCCATATCAAGTCCTTCAGTTCTCAACTGCTACTAACCGCTAAGATAAACTTGTTTATTATTTTACTCCGCAGTGCTGTGGTCATGGGCTGCTGTGCCATGTTATGCTGTGCAGATGTGCTACTGTTTACTCTCTCATATGGAAATGCAGTGTATTACTATATGATTATTGCTTGTAAGATAATAAATTCCACAAAAGTGTATAATAAATACTTGTATGTTGGTGTGCTGCTCATGCCATGATGCAACAAGCAGCTAAAACCAGTAAAACCATCAGACATATTCACTTTACTTATAGTGATAGCTTTGTCAGTAGACCTGTTGTGGATCTCAACCAGTTCCACTTTCAAAAGTATTACACATTTAGAAAATAACAGTTAGTTATTTTCTTTAGTGCACCGCATTTTCTGTCTATAAACTGAAGTCAAGCTATGGTGCTCTAAAACCACATGTATCAGAATATGTTTCCACATGTTTTTTTTGTGTCTCATAATATTACACACATACACTCTCACAAAATGAATGGCTGATATACAGTACTTTTTTGCTTTTTGGGTTTGACTCTGCATAATCTCTGTGTGGAGAGATTACTGTCTATTATTGTGTTTTACTCCAGTTGTTATCAGCAATAATTTTAAGGTTTGACATTACATACACTCTTTCTGCCCAGGGACCAGCTGTTCTTTTGTTGTGGTGGCTATCTGTGTATCGCAAATGAATGTAACTATATACATATTTCTTGGTATTACGTGGCATTGGTTGAGATAGGAGCAGTTGTTTCTTATCATAGCATGGTGTAGAAAGGACTCCAAAAAAAAACTCAAGCCCAGGGCACCCATCCCTGGTAATTTCCCTTGTAATCTCAAAACTTCACATAATTCAAACAAATAAAATTTTACTAAAATTTTTGCCCTTTTCCTTTTTAAGAGCCATACTGACAAGTCTTACCTTCCAACATTGATAACAACATTACAACCATGTCCTTCTGAAGATCCATCAGTTCTTTGAGTAACTCAATTTGGCTAGAATCCTAAAAGTGAAAAAAAAAATCTCTACATGAAGAAAAACCACATGCAGTCACAGGATGAAATATGCACAAAACTTAATAATAAAAATAACCATTAAAATTTCTCAATACAATATTACAGTACAGTATCTCAGTATAGTATTTCTTAGTAGGGATAGAGGATAACTTCATTCCTCTGATACTGACCTGGGATAGCTTCATTTGCATGTGAGCAAACACATGGAGAAAACCGACCACCGCGTCCCACAGTCGGCTATGGGCCAGACTCTGCTGATTACCAGTACATGGGCCCTGTAATGATAGAAACATTGTCTCAGTAGCCAGTATATCATCAGAAAACTCCACAATTCTTCAGCATTCCAAACAGCTCTCATCGTGCCTGATTTTTAGGACTTACCTGTATATACTCTGTGAGAGTATTGAACACCTGCTTGGCAACATTGATTGCTTTGGAGAAGTTCCGTTGACCCTGCTCATCAATGATGTCCTTTCCAGAATAATACCAGTAAAAATCACTAATCGACTCCTGTAGAAGAAAGGTCACCCCTGTATGTAAGTGCGGCTTTCAACGTCCGCCTAGTATGACATATAGAGCACATGCTAGAAGATGGATTATCCAGGGGCAAATTGTACCTGAACTCTGAGAAGATAGTCAACCGTTGAGATGATGATGTTGACAGTTGTGTTGTTTCCCGTCTGTGTTCTTAGGTAGTTCTGGAAATCTATTGCATTACATAGCAAGCATTAAAAAGTTAATCTATAGCCAGTGTAAGTGCAGCAAGAAGGGTATTTTCAATGTCAACCATGAAAAAAGATTCACAGCTTCCATCTTTATAGACATGAAAGCCAAAGTCTAGACAAAGATCTGAGTTGTGATGTGATTTCATTATTTTTCAGTATTGTTTGACAGTGAAACTTTTAGCGAGAGCAAACAACCAAAACTGTTGCAGAAACAAGCTCAATAAATGGACACTGACAATAAGAAAGTATAAATAATACAAACCGGAGTTGTGTCCTTCACATAGGAGCTGAAGAAAGCGAAAGAGGTCACAAGTAAACTCGTCGTCCTGCATCACCTTCTCCCCTGCAAAGGGTAGGGAAATGAGAGGAGTCAATTAAAACAGCAGCTGGGACACTCTCGGAAACAGTTTTCCTCTCATATGCAGGGTACACAGCTCTATCTGAGGTGCATATGCTATACACCTGATAGCTCAAACGGTACAGTAGAAAATGCTACCATGGATGAGAAACATGAAGGTGGATCATAGGAAGGAAGTGATGAGCAGCAGCATTTTATTTGTGCGCACACCTTCGACAAACCCCGTTTTCTACAAGTGAGGTTTCTTGACGATATTGCGCTTGCGGCTTTCAAAGTGTTTCAGAGTGCTGAAGTTTCAAAGTGTTTCAAGTGTTTCAGAGTGTATGATTGAACGTTACATTTAATAATGTATATTTTCTTTGAAGATGGCATATTTTCAGGTGAGTACATATTCACACTGGGATAAAATGCTGCCGTTAACCATGTGGACTTGCAGCCATGGTTAAGGAGGAGGGATGACGTGACAATGTTGACAAAGAGCCTTGGCCAAAGTTTTCATGAGGCGAAATGCTTGTCTACCTCAGAACAAAAAAAAAAGGTGAATATGGGACAAGTCATATGGAGAACAGGAGATCATCTGGATCCCAAAAGGGCTCGGAAGTTCTAAAGGTTTCAAAAAATGTTTCTGGCACTTGTGCTGTGCTGCCCTGTTCTGCTCTGCATCATATATCAAGGGGGAAAATCTGTTTTACACGTCATAACAGAAACAAACTGCCACTCATGACTTGACACAGGCCATCAAACACTTTAGCTGCTGTCAGCTGGATCATGCATACATACAAGGTGTAAGAAGATTTAGACAGGACAACAAACTTTACCTTAAACACAGCTGGCCCCAAAAGACGCAAAGTACCTTTATGTAATTATACGCTACCTGCCAAGGTAACAAAACTTGCTCACGACACGAATGTTGTCTGCCACCGGCAGATTCAACAGAACAATGCTAACACAGCTCATTTCAGGTGTGTTTCTAGTACAATATTAAGCTAGATCAGCTCATTTGTAAAATTGTGGAAAATTATGTATATGTTTCCATGCAAATTCTGGTGATTCAACCATTATAATTATTTTTATTTTTTAAGCATTAACAATTTACTGTAAGTAATTTATTACACAGCTAGCCATTTGACAAGAACAATTCAGCATAAGAATGTTTCTAAGGGGTACTACAGCAGGATTATTTGATGGGGTATGAACCAACAACCTTCAGGGTGTAAGTCTATGGCCTTATTCACTGTGCAAATGACAAATATAATGGTCTTCATTTATAAAAATAAGTTAATAAAATGTTCCTTCAGAAATTATTAAAAGTTTAAAAAATAAATTTGCATTATACATTTTTATATGTTCTTAAGATGTGCAAGCACACATACTGTATGCTTTTGTACTAACACCATATATGCTTATGTGACAACATATGGTTTTTCTTCAGCAGTAATCATATACAATCTGAGTCTGCTCTGATCTGTAGTAGTGTCATCTGGTCTGACATGCTTCCTTTTTCTTGGTTCCTGGATTTGGGCTTTTCTAGAGTGTTGGAACATGAGACTGGAACAAAAATATGAATGGAAAATACAATACTGTTCGAAACACAACACTTTCAACGGGGTCACTGAAATAAACAGCCAAGACAGGTCATAACAAAACGAAAAATGTTACAACACTGACTACACCACAAGGACACAGTCGACAGCTGGTGTACGTTTGGGATACACGGGTGTTGAGAGAACCTGCACTTTTCACATATCAGGGCAGCCATTAAGCAACAGCCGAATGCACCACAGACTACAGAGAGGAATACACCACAAACTCTTCAACACATCAAACCACTGTAAAGACGAGTACACTTCAGACAGCTCACTGCTCTTACATCTAGAGTGCCAGACACTGTGCAAATCCTGAGAGGGAGGCAAAAACAGCGTGATTGGCTACGGCATTACTGCAATGGCTCTGTACAAAACAGAACAAGTCGTATCATACTAAGGCCAGGGGAAGCAGGGAGGGGGGAAAGGATGGGAGGAGGAGGTTGAGGCTGTCTGAGGGGTCGGAGGTTGGGGTGGTGCTCAGGACCTGGACAGAGCTGACACAAAGCTAACGGGAAACGGCAAAGTTCATAATTACCACGTTCATGAGTGATGACTGAAAAGGGGAAGACAGTACAGTAAATCAAAAGGGAAAAGAAAAAAGAAAACAAGAAAAAGAAAAAAGTAAGAAGTCAAACAGATTACAAATAGGATCAGTATTCATTTTGAAGCACAGAAATTCAGATGAGGCGGAAATATAGTTCAGGTATAGGAAAATGGTGATTGGAACTATAAATAGAATACAAAATTCTGTCTGGAACTCCTCAAAGGGTATCATGACAAAAATGTAAATTTTGTCTATCATTAGCTATTACAAATATTGCAGTACAACTCTGTCTGGAAGTATTTCTTACAGCTGAATGATGCTTATTCCATATTTTAAGACGCAGAAAATAAATGTAAAATGAAAAGAAACACCTGCTTTTTTCATTCCATTAGAAAACTGTAGTAAAGGAAAAGCTGTTTCATAGAAGATATGCATTTTCTGTGTATGTGAATGGTACTACATTGTTTATTATGCATCAACTGAACACAGATGATAAAAAGCTAATTCACTATATCAAATTGGACAAAAAGTACAGCAGAGTTTCCACAAAAGATAACCACTGAAAGGAACTCTAAACCTCACAAAATAATTTCAGTTTTTATTTCTATTTGAAAGGTAATATTTTTAAAACTAAACCGCAGATGTGTTGTACATACTGAATTATGTGCTAATATTTTTGCCATAGCACCCATTAGAAATTAAAATGACTCATTTACTATTACACTGATAACATTTTTTAGTTTGATCATAATTATTTAATCACGTGCTTGTTTTTTATATTTTGGACGCATAGCTTATTAGTTGCAATGCTATATAATTTAGAAATTTCAAGTTAGTGTTATAAACCCATTGACATAAAAGATAGCAACCATTTCCAGAATGACATTATTGGCAATCATATACATAAAAAAGGGGTTAAAACGTAAACAAAAACTTACAAGAGACATCTGTGACATGTACATTTTAAAGTAAAATGATCATGAATGTAGACAGCATAGACACTGTTCAGGGATCATTGTATTTTCACAATAACGTGAATTGTAACTAATGATTCATAACAATGTAATGACAAAACAATAGACAAAGAAACAAAAATGATGATCTGACACAGCAGTCTTAAAAGGATTATTAATTTCCTGCTGGCACAATTACTAAAAACAAAGAACACTGTTTATGCTCTCATTAGAAACATTTTTCTCGATAATTAAGGAAATATTTCACTATGACATTAATCTTTTTGAAATGGTTTATTCTTCATAGGATTTAGCTTTTTACCTCCTTACCTGCATTCATCTACATATCAAAGCCTTATGTTTTGCAAAATCCATCAAAAATAAAGCATTTGTAGCATAGATAAAAATGTTCCAGTCTGGTGGCTGATCATGGACTTAACACCCTTAATGGCCAGTCCATTTAAAAAGGTCTGCGTGCTTTTGGCACACACGTATCTGATTTCCATATTTCCCCCACCAACAAGGTGTACCTGAGCCCTCCTCTGTTACCATGCCCAGGCCCTCCGCTTTGTTCTGCCGTTCAAAGGCGTTGAGGTCAAGCACGCTGCAAAGCGATGGAAGATGGAAATTAATACATTTTGCAAACTGCACATAATTCTGAGGTGTGAAAGTTTGCAAGATCAAAGTAGAAAATAATGCACCTGCAGGACAGCATGAGGCCAGCCAGACTCTGAAAGAAGCCCACGTCCTTCTTATCCTTCAGGTAATCCAGCATTTTCTATTCACAATGCAATAAGCACACACAACTCACAATGTGGTTTTGAAGTGCAAATCCACCCAAATTGCCTATAAAGTTAACAAGGAGATATGTATAACAAAGAATGTGACCAATGAGTGGGATAAATTAGAGGAAGAAAAAAGCAGGTTACGGTTACCAGGTTTGGCCTATTCTCCAACTTTCTGCTTGTGTGTACTTTCAGTTTACAGTCAGTAGGAGGAGTTATACCTGCTGGACAGTGGAATTCCCTCCATTTAAAATGGCAATGCCCAACTTCAGTGTGGATGCCACCATGGGTCCCATTTCACCTTGGACAGAAAACACATTGGGTGTTCATCAAATCCAGGAATTTTCCTACAGCCATCAAGCATCTTCCATCAATCATCTCTAGAAAAAAAAAGTCAGCCAGGCAGCACTTGCAGTCATGTGTATTTGAAACAACCTCTACTAGAAAAGCCTTTGTTGGTACAAACATTAGGAGGTGAGATTTCTTGTGACAATATTGATTTGGCCCCTTTTTACTGTGTTATTCAGTATTGGTAGCGCAAAGTTCTTAACACAACATCATAGGAAAATATAAAAGTAAATTAGGAACAAAATCAATTCTATCTGTTCTGAGAAAACAAACACAAATCAGTACATAATATATCCCAACACAATATGTAGAAGCGACAGTAGACAATCACCTTTACTGGCACTGATGGTCTGCAGAACCATTTCAGCAGCTCCCCTGTCATGAAGTCTGGCCTGCTGGTAAAGCAGCTTTTGCTTCTCCATTTCCTTCTCCTGGTTGTGTTAGGATGGGTAGAAAGGCTTATGGTTACTAGTAATTCCTCAGCAGTCACACATGGTAACTGGGTCGCATGTCGTGGACCTACAAAATTCTCCTGCAGAATTTTCAGAATTCAGAGAGTGATTTACAATATTGTGCTCAAGAGTTTGATCACAAAGCTTTACAGAAAAAAACAAAATATGTTCTGATTTTATACTGTATCTGTGAGCTGCTATTCTTAACCAACCAGAAGAAAAGTACTCTAATGTGAAAGAAAAAAAAACTATGTGAGATAACATCGTTACAAGCTTTGCTATACACAGCCATGCTAATATTTGCACAATGTGTTTATGTTGCCAGTTCAGTGCTAATCTCACTGGACAGTAGGGCAATGGAGGAGAGGAATTGGTAACTTAGTTACAGCCCTGCTATATGGAAAACAAAACGAAAGAAATGCTTAATACTGAAATTTAAGAAACTGTAGTCCCATCTATGAACTTACACGTGAGTGATAAATTACATCACCTGCTTCAGGCTGTTGGAAGATGATGAATTTAATATTGAAAGGAATTTATCAGAAAATACAAAACAATTTTAAAATTTGGTAGGACCCTAGTAGCTGAAAATATTAACTACAAATGAAAATATTGCTTCCAGAGGTTCCAGAATAACAATAGTAACACTATAATGGGCAGCATGTAATGCTCTATTATCCAGTCCAACCTACTGAACCACACAAACAGAAAACTTCAGCACACAAGTTTGTCTAAACCTATAGAATTAGTAGTAAAGTCTCTGTTCTGAAAGCCGTTGTATGCAGCAGACATCAAACCATAACACAAAACCTGGATGGCACACACACTGAAATGATGAGGATCCCAGTTGACATCAGAGCTTTTGATGTTGTCTGTTCTCAATTATTATCTTTTGCAGTTCAGAAAGCTATAGGTTGGGTAGTAATATCAAACAAGAAGATCAATGGCTATCCGTGATAGATAGAGATGGTGTAGAGAATGATTCTGAATTGCAAGAGGGCCTACATGAGGACACTGCTGAGATGGCCTACACGAGGACACTGTTGAGACAGGTATAAAAGATACAGAGACCCTTGACTGTTTCACGACATCATGCTACTGCATGTTACAGTTTCTCACATGAACATCTGGATATGCCAGAAATAAACACAATGTGGTGAGGAATGGGAAGGGCAACATACCACACTTTAGCCATTCAAAAGCACCTGCAAGTTTCAACTGAACAGAAGGGTGGGGCAGATTGATATTTTAAAAGCCAAGAATTCTTTAAAATACATCAGAATTAGGTAACTGTAAATAGATTAAAGTGGAAAGGGACCTACTTCAAAGCTTTTAACCTCTTCACCATCTTCATCCTCTTCATCATGGCAACTCTGAGGGCCAGTGGGAGTTAAAACACAGGTCAGTGGTCAGGATTGGAAATGGTTCAGAGAGAGAATGGAAAATATGGTTGAGAAGTCTTTTTAATCGATCTTCCTTTTAAAATACTATATGTCATTTATGAAATAAATTCCATGATGTTTAGAGCAATAACAGAATTCCATTTATTTTTTAAATATTTGAACACAGATTCTTCTTACTTTGGCCATGATGTCAGCATAGGCCATATATAGCATATCCTCCTCCAGCTTGCTGTTAAAGGGACAGTGAACATAAGAAAGCAGGAAATTGTGCCATTAATATTAAATGGTTAAATATCATTTTTAATTCACATAAACTACCTCCACCACAAGTTATTTTAGTACAACTAATGTATGTTATTTCTGTTGAAAATGATTACAATAGTTATGAACTATTAAGTAATTAATGGTGTGAAATAGAGTAAAATAACAAGAACAGGTGCTACAGACCTAATGAAGCACTAATATCTGTATCAAAAGTAAGTTCTACTCATTGAGTCCACACTGAGAATGTGTATGCATGCACAAACACACACACACACACACACACACACACACACACACACACACCACTTCTCTGTGAGGGCGGTCCTGCTGAAGAGCTGGATCAGCTGATGGAGAGGATCAATTCGCTTGACTCCCTCATCTTCCTCTGATGTTTCCTCCTCACCCGGTTTCTGAAACACACCCAAAACAGATCCCAGTCCACATATGACCAACAAGATGCAAGTCACCCCTCACTGACAATAAATCTCTGCACTCAAGCTCAGGTGAATTATAACTCTGTACTCCTCCAGGTCACTGCAAAATAGGTTTTTTTTTGGTAAAAAAAAAAAAAAAAAAGATGGGTCTCTGCCACCCACAACGTTAATCTCAACCCCTGCTTTGATATGCTTAGAACTGAAATTCTGAGTGGAAAAAGTTATTCATTGTCTGTGTGCTTCAGGAAAACTAGAAGTCTGAAGGACAGAACCAAGTTTTTCTTTATAAAAAATACAAAACACAAAAAACGCCACTTGAAGCCAATAATCAAAACCTACACTGTGCCTCTCACACGCTTTTCCTGAAGGTACACTGCCAACAGTGACAAGACTCACCGCCAAGTCCTCGATCAGCTTGTCCTCAAAGTAATGCTCCTCTGCCTCAATCCAGGACTTCTGGTATCCCTGCAGGAAGAGGTTGACAGCACGGTGCCTGTGGGAGTGAAAGACATACTGTAAGTAAACAGGTGCAACAAGAATTCTTGACGCAATGGCAGCCAGGGTTTTCACTGGAGGAAGTGATGCTCCAAAAAAAAGCTGACAGTTCTTCACACCGTTTACTGTGCATGAGACAAAAACGTCTCCTACAATTTAGTGTAACTGAAGCCATAATGAGCAGATTGCTCAGTGCTTACAGCTGGCATTACAGGTTCATTTAAAAGAACTGCTTCCAGACCATGGGTCTCAAAATCAGTGCAGAAGCCCATGTAACTATATGATATTGGTATTATAATTACTCAATTAAGCCAGTCAAAACTGGATTTTAGTGACTATGTCACTTTAGTGAAATGTAGCAATGAATAGTAAAAGAGATCTAATTAGACCCTTAGACAAGTTAGACTTTTTTAACCAAATAAGTAGAATGATATTGAAACCAGCATACAGAATGGGTGGCTCTCTGTTGAATGGGACAGAGACCACTGCTTTAGATCTTCTACCCAAAATGTTTGGGATCTGAGATCCATGCTCTTGGTCCATCATCCTAAAATGGGTTTGCTCAAATTCCTCACACCAGCAAACAGGGCAAAGCTGCATCCTGACCTGGGAAGATTGTAGAGGGGAGCCATCCGGAAGCAGGCCACCACAGCTCTCTTCCTCTGCTTGGAAAGCAGCTTGTGCCACACAGCTTTCTTACTCCTCTGCGGATGTTCGACCTGAGAGTCAGGTGCACGGAACAACATTAATGTCACCACTCCTATGTCTTCTTCTTCTTTTATCTACTGAACTTTTACCAGTCTTTCTCTGAGTGCAACTGAAACTATAACAATAAGAACAATGCTATTTAGAAGCATTTTTTGTGAACTCACCTGGTCCAAGTGGAACAGCACATGGGCGATGTCCAGAACTCTCTCCACAGTCTTCTCGGGGTCTGAAGTGTCTTCACTTCGATTGGGCAGGTCTTTGTACAGCGCCATCTGCCACCGGATTGCTGGGTCTTCCAACTATCACGTGAGATCATTAGTGAAATATACAGTAAATAGGTGACATGGGAACAATGCTCCAAGCAGGAACAGCAATGATTAAACATAGAGCAACACAGGCAATGGCAAGGATTGTCACTGGTATGGTATTGATGAGCAGCCTGTTGCAGGACAACATCCATCATTGCTGGCTCTAATCTGTTAGCTATGTAAAACCGGATTTTTCTAAAAGTCCACATAGAAAAAAGGAGTGAAAATCTGACATCTCTTCCCATTAAACTATGGATTTATAGCAGACCTGTACAGCGCAGGCTACACGCTGAGCAGGTACCTACCATTACTGCACTGCACCCAAAAGTGTGCTGAATGGACAACTGGCCCTCCTTAAGCATGGCTGTAGCCACACTGTTCTCTGGCCTGGTCAAGACCTTCTCCTGTTTGCTAGTGGACACATGGTCCAAAGAGGATGCCCTTTTAAGGGCAGTGAGGAGTGCCCTCCGTGCCCGATGGTTGATGTCCATAGTGGTGGAACGCTTGCACAAGAGCATGCGCCGATGTGGATGGGGGGGGCCAAGCTCAGTCCCCTGGGTTTTGCCCTGACGACTCTTCATCCATTTCATCACAATAATGAGTTTCTTCACCAGCTTCTTGAAGTGGAAGACTCGGTACTAGTGTAGGAAAGTGTGTTTGGAGTGGGGAAGGGATAACGTGCACACACGGTGTGGATAGGAGGGTCATGACAGGTTTTGGAGGAGCCAGGATACAGACAAAACAGAAGGATCAATGAAATAAGAGGCGATGCATGCTTTTCACCAACAATGAGGACACACAGACATAGACAAATGACAATGACAAGAAATGCTCCTCTTTCTCATTCATTTCTAAATGAAACAATTTCATCAGTCTCAGACTTGATGACTCATCTTACTGACTCCCTTAAAAGTGTTTCTCATTTTATTCATTTCTGTTTTTTGAAATAAAGTCACCTTGTTGCTTTCATAAGCACAAAAGTTCATGGACATCTTACAGAGAAGCATTACAATACAGTAACAGGAGAGAGATAAAGTTTGTGGAGTAAAATAAAACATTACACCCCATAGTCATTTATTGCGCTGAAAGGTGAGTGTTGCAGTGTGCATGTCTAATACTGCTAATCCCAAAGGCTGGAACAAGGAAAGAAGGAAGAACTTGTGATATGTAACATGAAGAAACAAAAGACTGATTCCCCATTTCACTCACCTTGCCCTGCAGATGAAGGTTATTGCGGATTATCTCCCGCACCTCGTCCTCTGTGTCTTTCTGTGGGGGAAGCAGGAGGTATCATTTAAGTGCTACAAGGCTTTGTTCTACACTAATGGTTACAGAGGATAATTTTGACTGATAGAAACCAACAATCCTTGTGATACTGCAAAAACTGAAGCAGCACGATGACACAGCAAGTAGCATGGGGGTCTCACAGCTCCTGGACTACGTAACAAGACACGAGTTCATTCTCCACTAACTATTCCCTCATCTATATATCAGAGCCATATGACACATGCATACAAAAATGCACACTGTGACTGAAACCCATTCAAACTCTAAAAAAACTGAGCTTGATTCAATCCTATACCCAATCACTATGAGTTGTTATCTGCTGCACCATCATGCCAGCTCTTTTTAGTTTCAGTGTTTTTAAAATACATTTAATTTAAAATTAAGTGTTTTTACGTATTTTATCTATATCAGAGATTTTGACAGAACCTCATCAGCCAATACATTGACGGACATCAGGATTATTAACCATTTAATGACCGCGATTTAGAGAACAACGTGACTTTGGAATGGTAAGTAAAATTAGTTACAAACAGACTTCAGGTTCACACTATGTTCAAAAATTAAGGTGCCAGTGTATGCATTAGTTAATGAGTTGTTGTGGACTGAATGCTGTTAGATGGAATGGTTACTCAGTTCCAGACCTGAGTAAAGCGGTTCTTGGCTAGAGCAATCAGTTCCTGGTCTCCAGGGGCACAAATATTCAAGCCCACAGGTAGAAGCCTTTTCAGAGCAGCCACAATGAGAGAAGTTTGCATGGAGTAGCGGTCACCCTTTCTCTTCATCTTCTTCCTCTCCTGGTCTGACACTGCACCCTATACCAAACAATAACCCAACTGTTTCAGTAAAATAAAAATCGGTATAATTCGATACACATATGGTACCTAAATTGGAAAACTTAAAGCCATTTTGGATAAAAGCATCAGTTATGCAAGCATATATTAATAAAGCAACAAGAAAATTCTTTCAGATAACTGTACTTGGATAACTTAAGCCTAACTTCACATAATTTCAAATCCAGAGTCTTTGAACCCCAGGCATACTTTACAAATTAATTTGAAAACGAAAAACTATCACCTTAGACATTTTCGACTTAGTGTCAGTGATCAAAAAGGACATGTTGTTGATTTCATTCTGGACCACAAAGTTCTGTTCTTCCCGTTTGAAGTTCTGGAGAGATAGGATGCACAAGTAGATTATCACAAGATAAAATAAATGGGAAAAAAAAAAAAACATAAAAAAACATTTCATGTGGACTTCTGAGTCACTGTGTTAATGATTTATATTCTATCGATGAAACTCTAATGTCATCACTATCAACATATAACAGCAACTATTGTTTGTGACATTAGTGACACTGAGCTCACTGACAGTATAATGTATCACTGTCCTTTATTAAGGACAATTAAGTGTTTTCACTCACGTGAGATTTGGCCCAAAATATGAAGACCTCTGCCACCATCCGGAAGAGCTCTTCAGCCTCTGGGTTTGGCTCCTTGAGCCATTTTGCTCTAACGGAAAGAGACTACCATCAATTTCTGTCCATCTTTACAACTTACCCCAAATTCCCTTGCAGTCAGAAGGCCCTACATTGGTAAATAACCAGGGCTACTCCAGAACTACTCTACTCTACTACTCTGGATCAAGGTAAGTATGCTGAATTGACACAGTAAGAATTCTCTACTATATAAATGGTTAAGTCAGCATGAGGTTTATTCTAACTTTGTAAAAATCATTGACAAAGATAAAAGAGTCAATGACTTTAACTGGAGTACAGAAGACAATTTGGCATCATGCAAATGCCTAAATGTAAGTGGAGGTGAGAAGAAATAAGCAAATGCACCAGTGCAAGACACATCCCTGCGTACCTGTTGTAGTCAACAAATCTGATGAGGAGCGGGTAGAAGGCGTATAGGTCGCGCACCAGGATGGTGAACTCATCCAAAATGAGCAGCTCAGCTTCCGACATCTCCCCGCGCCCCTCTGCCTTCATGTTTTCCTCATCCAGAAGCACTGTGGCTGCCTTCTTCTTTAGCTTCTCCATCAGAGGAAGGAAGTGCGTCTTTAACAGCTGCGGTTTAGCCTTGCTAATGATTGGCTGAGAAAAAACTGTGGCAGGAAGAAATACATTATTCCTTTCGGATCCTACCAAGGAAGTAGGAAACAAAATGCAATGAGAAGAAGAGAGTCCTACCTGCAAGGCGTTTCATCCAGGCCCCTTCGTCGATGCCCAGGTTGTTGTAGATGATCTTGAGAATATTTCCCAGTAGTGTGTTCATGTGCTCAGACGTGAGTGAGGTGCAGCAGCGCTCAGCTCTCTCACCCACCCCCTCAGTGCCTCCCTCAGGGCCATGTTCCCACCAGTGTGACATGTAGCTGCAGAGCATAGGCAACACCACCTCCATAATATGGGGCATCTGTGTGTATCGCACACCTGACTCAGCCAGCTCCATGATCTCTTCCAGGAGCTTCTCCAAGGAGGGCACCAGTGGGTTCAACTCCTCTACCTGGGCAGGGAGGCCTAGTGCTGACAAGGAGAAGCAAGTGGCTTGCAGTTAGGTGCTGGTTTCACAGTGTAGTGTTTCACACCAGTGGGCAATGAAAGCTCCTTTTTAAATAGAAGTGATAAACGGTACTCTGTTACAGCCTACAACAAGTACAAAATACAAACTTGTCAACTGGTTGCACTGGGGTGATTGACTGACGCGTTTCCTGTATTAAAACATGAACATGTTATTAAAATATCACAGGTCCATGGTCCAGGATATGTCCTATTGCTGACCCCGGAATTCAGTGTACAACTTAAATTGCTTCTGTTAATATCCAGCTGTGTAAATGGTCAGAATTGTAAGTTATATTAGTCATTTTAGACTAAATCAACTAAGCAAGCTAAATGTAAAAAAACTTATCTCCAAGAAAACCCAGATACTGCTTAATAAAAAAGATAAAACTGGCCTGCTGTAATATTTTGCCACAAGGCTAAAATAGTGCAACGAGCTTATCACTGTTTTCCCAGAGAAAAATTTTAAGTTATACATTTGAACAAAATGCAAATGATCTAGGTGAGCAGTCTAATTCACTTCTTGCACTCTGGTGCTGCATGCTAATCTGTGTGTGTCACATGTTGTGTGTATGTGTTCTGTTTATTTGACCTGGTGACCTTTTGACCCTTGACAACCCTACCTGCCCTCTCACGGGAACCCTTGGTGTTGTAGATAGAGTAAGTGTTGTGCTTGTTCAGTTGTGGCTCCAGGAAGGCCACAGGGAAGGCCCCCGAGAAAGCTGCCAGGCACTCCCCCAGAGCTGGTCTTTGCCTGGAGACAAGACACCAAAAACCAGTTAACACCTCCGGCTTCAAAAAAATCCATGTTTTGATCAGACAGTCAAAAGCAGTGTGAAGTGGCAGAAGTGAAATAGGCACATTTTAACTGCTACCACCTACCTCTCAGGAATGAAATTGTAAAAAACATGGTTTGTCATTTATATTGATTTGGGCTAAATCATTTAAGTGAAACCAATAGACTTAAATAAAAGTAAATCATATCACAGTGGTTCAATGTGATTTTCAATAATCAACGTAAACTGTTTTTAGCAGTAAAAATTGCGCTTGTCAAAGATTTCGAGCTAACAGGAATTAGCGCAGGTATAACAGAATTATATAAAAAACACCTTTCAACATAGATGCTTTTGCTGGTCCCAAGCAAATAGAGGCTGTTGAGGATCCTGTAGCATGAAACCTGTACATCATCCACTGCAAAGAAACGAGGAAAAACTACCAATTAGACAATTATCCAAAATTCAAATTAAATTTCCATAGTTAAATGCTGTGTTGTGAAACCCTCCTTTAAGGATCCAAACGAAACACAGTTAAAGGTGAAACCAAAGTGTTTCAAGCAGTTGTGCTAAGGGACACCTACGTATTAGGTCTTCACCAAACAAGTTCTGGCCAATGTGTTCAAACAGGGATGAGAGCACGGGTAGCAGGGCCACTGTGGTGTAGTTGATGATCTGTGTCACTCCCTTGGGCTGTGTCCGTGTGTGCGCAAACTGGCCCTGCTTCAGGTTCTCCATGGTCCTCTCAAGGTCCTCAGCTGCATTTTCAAAGAATGCCCGCAGTGCTGCCTTCACTGACTCCGAACCCGTTTTCATCACTGTCCTGGACAGCACAGACCCCGTCACATTAGTAATGCCAAGCTTTGCCATTATACTGACAGACATACCTCAGGTTCTTCTTCCTGATTTCTGATTCTAAGCAGTAATTGTGCATTTTGTAACACACAAGGAGGATTAATATTGCACAATTTCACGCTGCAAAAATGCTGTGTAACAACAAGCAGAGACTTGTTAATTTACCAATGCAGAAGTGTAATCACACTTTATAAATAATGGACACTGTTTGTAAAACATTAAGCTCAACAAACTGTGCCCGGTTTCTTTTTCTGCTCCTTGCTTTTAAAATTTATACCTGAAACTGCAATGTCACCTACCTGGCATCCAGCGTCTGACCCAGGATGTGAAGGCAATTCACAATAGAGGTAGCATCATTTCCTGGAAAAATAGAGGAGGCGATCAGGGACATGCAATGACATAAAGTTTAAATGACATCCTTAACATGCCGCTCCTCTGCAGTGACAAACTACTACAGAGCACCTAAAAAGAACCACACATACAAGGCTGGGGAAAACTGGGAACTATTAGTAATGGTCAGATCACTCAGCACGGTTTGAGATCTAAACCTGAGCACTCTTTTCACTGATATTGTTTTAATTTTAGACTTACATCATCAGATTACCTCAATTTCCCAAGAGCTTTAAATGCATAACAACACAGAACTAAAAATACATAATACACCGGCTCCTCAGTTTATAAACAAATGGGATCACAAGACTGTTAGTAAGTCGATTTATTTGCAAATACAAAGTCTGTTTAACTTCAAAATTGAAATAATAAAATTATTATAATACACATGTCCCTTAGTTTATTTACAGGTTAGGTTTTGCAAAAACCTTGAGCATAGGGTATTACAAATAAAACATTTTAGGCTTTTTAACAACATTGAGCTGCAAAAAGACTAATTTAATAATACATTTAAAATTAAGAGAAAATAAAAGTACCTTATTTCCACCAAAACATATTCAATGCTAGTTTTTGAGCATCAAATGAACATTTGTAATGCTTGTCATCGTATTTATCATGATACTTTCAAACAAGAGATATCAAACGCTGTAAGTGAACTGAATTGAGGCTTCTATTCTGTCAGGGCACAGTTCACTGCTATCTACTGACTTCGAGGGTAAACGGATAACAAAAGTAAAATCGGAAAACAGATAAGACCACATAGTAAAATTCAAAGGAGCCAGTGTATTCTGATGTTACAGGAGATCATTAAATGTGATCACTGCTCATGTGTACACTCATAAAGGAGAAATTCGGAGGAAGTGTCATGATACCTTTAGCACAAGAGAAACCACTGAAAGCATGTTTTATCACCAGGGCCATACATGCATCCTTGACCTGAACCAAGGAGTGGACTGTGTGCTTTTGCCTGCTGCCTACTGCAGCATGCTAGCAAACCATGCAAGATCTTACATCAGAAGGAGAAACGAAAGCCACACCAGCACACAAGACAAAGAGACAACAAGCCACGCATCATGCCAACACTGTCCTTACCAAACAATGATATCCTATGTCTGACAAGAACTCCCAGTTTGCAGAAAAGGCTGAAGGTGAGACAAGAAAACAAGAGAGAAGAGAGCGAAAGAGGGGAGAAAAACAACAAAAGCTGAAAAAACAGGCACAATAAATTAGATGATCTAAAACAGAGATAGTTATGGCAAGTTAATGAAGCTAGGTTATGGAAGGTTCAGCAGAACCTGACTTGCATGTTGCTAGACAATGGAGTAGAAAGAAGGTGGCTTTTGGAGGGTAAGCTGAGTCAGCATCAGACCAAACCTACTGCACTTTGAAGCACAAATGCACGTAAACACACAAATCCAGGTGCCTGACCACAGTATGAATAGATGGACGAACTACTAGAAGTATGAGTTTTTATATTTTTATACATCTGTCCTTCTGCTGAAAACCAACAAGGTGTTAGAAAATGTTGGCTATATTTTTACATTGTATTTCATCATTTTTGTGAAGATCTCACCTTGTGACCATCTCTTTTTCCTTGTTGGAAGCATGACCTCCACTGTTGAGGGGGCGGATGGCCGTAGACAGGAAGTAGAGACGGTGATTTTTAAAGTACTGGTCAACCAGTGGCAGAACCACCTGTGGGGAAGGACACAATACCTGCTGTTTAATCCCAAGGTTTGCCCAAGTCAAAATATCAATGAAAAGCATATGCAAAGTTCATAAAACTCTGGTTTTTCTTGTTTCAAAAGAACACAATTTACTCTGATTTGTCAGGTTCATTGGTTTCAACTAAGCCAGTGATTCTTTCTTTCAGTGATAACTTTCTTGGAAGTCATCGCCTTTGTAAGCGTAAAATGTTTCCAATACATAGTTCTTTGCAGTAACACCTTTGGCTGCATAGGACCCCATTAGAGTATACTAGGTTATTTTGCCAATACTTTCCTTCTGGTACTCCCACTCTGCTTTTGAGAAAACGGTAGGTATTAACAAAAGCCATACAATCTTTTTGTTTGTATCATTTTCAAACAATACAAACAATATAACTCCTTATGTAATGCAGGTGTTTAAACATCTGGGTTATCTATATGGCAGTGCAGAACAATTGAGGTTGACGTTGTATCTGTAGTGACAAAGTGCCTAGAAGTCAAAAAACTAAAGAAGTATCAGAAGCATACCTTCCCAAAAAACTTCATCTGCTGCTCATGAGGAATCTTCTCCCCTTTACTGCGAGTGCCCATATCTGTGTAGAAGTAGTATTTGTCCAAAAACCATGCCAACTGCGCCTTCAGACGTATACTAACAGCAAAAATGGTTCAGTAGCAGTATTATAAAATCATTAACTATCAAAAACATAAGAAATATACTGTTAATAATAATTAGATGTTAATTAAAGACAGATATTAAAGGCAAAGACAGAAGACAGGGGTTGGTCCATTGCAGGTCAGGCTGAGGCTGCTCGGCTCACCAAACTCCAACATATGCTCGTGAGCCTCATCCACATATGCGATGAGCTGCTGCAGGAAGGTGTAGGCGAACCGCTTCTCAATGGATGGTGTGTCTAGCTCTTGCTCCTTCATGGCCCTGGCAAGCAAGCAGTGTGGTACAATCAGATGGGATGTGCAGTTCTGTCAACACTCGCTTCCCCTTTTGCTTTTCGCAAAACAATGACATGCTGCTTTACAGTACATGTCTTTCTCTTTTACTTTAGATACTGTATACGAGAGCAACACATCTGGTCGGTCCTGACCTAAACTTAATAGCAAAAGTATACTAATAGCAGAAAGTATCCTAGTTAGGATTTTCATCTTTGAATCTATATCCTTTTGTTTTAAATCCTGTTGTTGTTGTAGTATGTTTGGTTGAAATGCTCTACTTTTTATACAGCTAAATCAACAAGCCTGAAGAGAAGATTATCTGGTAATGTAAATTGTATTGTACAAAGATGTGAAGAAGAAGAAAAAGAAGAAGAAGAAGACGACAAAAAGCTCTTACCGTGAAACTGTGTAGCCATTAATCTGAAAGAACTTGAGGATATCTTGTGCTTTCTCCCTATCTTTGGATTTCTCTTTGGCAGTAAGTGTGTCGTATGGTACTAGTAATGGGTGGCTTCCTCCTCCTGGTACACAAACAAACTGTTTCAGCATTTAAACAGTAACAGGTAACAGCATAATGCAGTTTACTCTAGTTACTAAGTTAAAAAAGTAAATGAATATGTTAAATGAGAATTCCGCTGGGTCCCTTTTTAATACTGTTTTGGACAGTATAGAAACAACTTAAACCATCATTTACAGTTCAGATATGATCAAAATAAGGTGTACAATTCAATAAAATTTGTTTTCTTTCAAAAACCACTTAAATTTTGTAAATGATTGTAATAGATGCTACACTGACTGCATGGAGCAAAGATGGAGAAACCACAACTGCTCATTTTCTAAGAACATCAGAGTACAATCTCAGCCCAGGAAGAAGCAGCAGGTGGCGCAGTGGTTATACAATCTCCTCACAACTGAAGGACCTGGGAGTCCTTCTGCTGTACTCGCCTTCAGCAAGATTCAGTTAAGTAATTGTATGTAGCCTAATATACAAAGCTCAGTCTAAACTATATAGTTTGCACACTACTAGTGTAGTATATAAACATAACATTGACATAACATCTTTGTAGAAAAGCAAATAATAATGAATACATGTAATGTAAAGTGATACACTGTCCAATAAGGTGAAATAAGGTGACCTTGCTCAGCAGTATGTCTCCCACAAAACTACAATGAGCACACTGAACTACAGTGTGGTCTCCTGGAGGTTTTCTACTGCTCTGTCAGAGAAAGGCAGGCATAACTTGAACAACAATGAAACAGTTTCAAAAAACAAACGGCAATGTAAAAAGGAAACTGTAATGGACCTGCCTCAGAAGACATCAGTGCAGAACAAGACCTATTCTACCTAGTCTCAGTGATGGTGTCCAACAGAATAAAACTCACTTCATCAAGTACACACATGAATAACAAAAGGAAATGGTGTCCAGGAGTGTCACAGATGGTGGAACACACCTGTGTGAATGCACCACTCTTTCTCCCACACAAACTCTTACTAATACCTTTGGCTTCAAGTTCTAGTTTCTTCTTCTTGGCCCAAATATTATGATAGTTCTCTGCAAGAAGCTCTGCCATGGACTGAAAAAAGAACATATACTATCACTATCACTCAGGATGAACAGTAGCTGAACTTGCATTCCCAATATCTCCACCCTCCAAGGTGAAACTAGAATATTAAAAATTAGACAGAAAAGTAGAAGGTTGGATAAAGTTTTAGTGAGGTGTCCTTACATTCTCCACAACAACCATAAATTGCACACACATTGTCTAGTTTCCTTTATCAGTGCATATTACTTGATCAATATCCAGACTACATATATACAAACAGAATGGGGTCTAATGTCATAAACACTGAAGTTTAAGATAAATTGTTCATTAATCTCAGTACATAGACTACACTCATTGAAAAAGCAAGCTGCCTCATATATGGGGACCTCAGCCAGGATATCAAGTGCAGTTCCACTCACATGCAGGTCTCTGGACAGAGTAACGTTGCTCATGTCAATTGGTCGTGGGCTGAAACCATGGGCCCCTTCAACAGACAACTATATGGGAAACATGAAGTGCAGCAATACCCAATCAGCAAGCAGTAGAAATGATCATGTTTGAAATGGGTGCGCACCTTTTTAGTGTGAATGCAGTACCTGGCTGGACTGAGAGATGCGACGTGCCCGGTTGTGTAAGCCCACCGTCTCACCCTCCCTTGTTCGCTCAATGGTCCACCCCCAGGCTAGCATGGTTTTGAGTGACTCCTTGATGGGCCAGCGGTACACCTCCTTCTCCTGAAAGACGAATGGCCCCAGAGGTGACAGTATTACAGGGCTAAAGTCACAATGATAAACTTCTGGAAAAGGAATGCCAGCCTTACCTTCTCAGACAGGGCTTTGTATGGCTTCAGCAGTGGATGCACTTTGGAGGCCTCACATAACTGGTCCCCATGAACCCAGCTGTTCGCGAACTACAGCACAGGATGGAGAGATGAATAAATCCCCATTTGAATGGATAAGCCAAAGGAACAGTGTGCATATTACACAGGTATATTACGTGCATGTTCATCTATTTAGAATCCATACCTAACCAGTTTCTAAAAAGACTCATTATCATCAGCCTGTCCTGTTTTCTTAAGAGCTCACATCCATGCTCCCGTACTCATATCCTTACCTTTTCCGTAGACCACTTTTCATGAGAGTGCTCAGCATACTTGTTGATGAAATAATCCAGCTTCTCTGGGATGGTGGTGCTGTACATGCATTGAAAGGGTGTGAGAGACAAAAAACACATCAGTGGAAGTGGAAATCAGGGAAAGAAGGACTTGTCAACCGGAACACAAGAAGACAACCATACTTAGATGTGTCAGCCGGTTGGGGGTTGAAGTTGCCCTCTGCATCCATGGAGGATTGTTTCTCCATCATGGCCACATAGCTGGACTCCATGTAGTCTGGGGGCAAAGCCCCGGCGACAGCACTCAAGCAGGGGAGAGCCAGTTTAAAGAGCTCCTGGTCATACTTCTGTGAAGAGGTGCAGAGAGCAGGTAAAGAACAGTGAGTGGCAGGCAGCACATCATATTCAGCACCAATTACTGTCAATCTATTGCAGCAGTCCCTCGGTATCAGAATTCTCCACATCTGAATTTTCACCAAAACGCTCTTTAATTAATTCATACTAAAAAAAAAACAGTATCTGAATGGCTATAGTGTTAGAATGAATTTTTTATCTGAAGCTTATCCATAATTAAAAAACTAAGGGAAACAAAAATCCAAAATAAATTGTAAAAAAATCGACAAAAAATACCATGCAACATACTGCAATAAAAATACTGTATGTATTTAATATTGTTCTGTATATTGTTAATAATTAGTTGGACGCAAGACACGTGTTGTGTCTTATCAACTGTTTCGACTATTTTAGCTTTGCTTTAATACATTTGCAATGCCGCAGCACTAATGGCTCCTCTACACTTTTCATTTTTAAATCAACATATTTGCTTAAATGCCGATTGTTTTGTGAAACGAAGAGGTGGACGTGGTGGGTTACTTCGACACACGTCTTTACTCCCTTTATTCAACATCTCGTAACAATCAACTCCCGCTGCAAACCCCGCGCATGCGCCCTGTCATCTCCCATGTGTAACGCAGTGTAACGCAGTGTAACGCAGTGAAACTGGGGGGGAGGGGGGGGCATGTGAAATGTCCTGTACGGTACATACTGTCCCCCGCGGTATAAACATGCATATTAACGACAAAACTTTTTTCTAATTTGGTAACTGGTGGTTATCATGATGAAATCATGGGTTGAGAGTTTTTTTTCCGATAAGCTGGGGGCGCATCATTTATTTTCCATTTATTTATTTTTTTTTCTATTTACAATAATGTGAAATAATCTCTCGGTATCCAAAAAAATTGGCATCCGATGTGTTTTCAGGGATGATTTAGTTAGGGACACTGAAGGCATTACTGTATTTGAACTACCAACTTAGCCTTTTTTAACAACACACGTTCTGTAAGACTGCTTACTACTGAGCAACATTTTATTAGAACAACGAAACTCATTAGTATCCAGGAAATTTAAAAAATATATTCCAAAACCAAAGAACTGCTAATTCTTTATTATGATTATAAAAATAATTACGATAATATAGTCGCAGGTAAAATTAATTTTACCCTTTACCCGCTAGATGGCACAAAACACCATTTTTATAAAAGTCAGCATCCACAATAATAAACAAACTTTATGCAAGTACAAACGTTCTTGAGAGGTGATTAACTTTTATTTTTTTGAAAAAGGGTGACCGCATACCCGCTGAAATCACGTGCCAAAGCATAACCTGTGTGTCAACCAATAGTGATGATTCCTTGTCATCCTCCACCTGTATGTAAAACCTCCAGGTATGAAATGATACAGATGCTTGTCTGTGTTTCAAGGTAAACAACACACAACTTTCATTGTTTTTTAAATGTTTTCTAATTATGCTTTATGTACTTATTTAAGCACGTATTCATGCCTATCAAAATGTTCTGTATTTTATATGAAATGAAACATGAAATGTTCATGAAAATGTTCTAGCTGGGTTACGTCTCACTGGATATGTGTTTGTGACAGAGACCTCACACAGTACAGCACTGTGTGTTCTCACTACCTTCTGGGACAGAGCGTCAAATATTCCCCAGAAGAGCTTCCTGGACAGGTGCAGCTCTTCATCTGACGCCACTCCAAAACTCCCCCAGCCTCCTGACAGGCAGTAGTACTTCCAGCAACGTTCATAGTGGTTAGTCAGCAGCTGGAACAAAAACAAATCTCTTAGTATAAATTGCGCCTGAGTAGCCCCACATTCCATCTCTGGTCTCCTCCCCCATCATTGCAGACCCGTCCTCCTGCCTTAGTGTCAGGACCCCATCCCAAACTGTTCCAGGTATTCTATGACCCTGGTTCCACCCCAGGGGGACATCGCCTTTCTAGACCGTTCCCCCTGTCAGACCCCTTTTGCTTGCCCCCCCGTCCCCTCCTCATCCAGTTCTTATGTTCCTACCCCAGTTCTCTGTCCTCACTGCAGACTCCTCCCCCTACTAAAATCCCTCCCTTACAGAACTGTGAATATTAACACTGACACACTTTTTGCTCAGGTGTACATGCGTGTGAACCCAAGGTCAACAGCAAATGACACCTTCAGCAGAAACACAGCGCGCGGCAGGCACAGTCCATCCCAAACCCACACCGATGATGTCACAGCCTGGATGCTGGCACTGATTTGAAATGGTGAATGTGGAACAAATTGCACAGAGCCCTGCGCATCTCTAATTGAGAACACTTTTGAAAAAAGATGTGCTGAAACTGACCTTGAGGGGCATCTTAGTGTGTTCATTGAGAAGAGGAACATCAAACACCAGCCGCCTGAGGAGATGCTGCATCATCGAAGGCCTTAGTTTCCTGTGGGGAAATAAGGCACAAACAGAGATGCACCAATACAACCACACAAAGGCACAGACATACAAATACAACCATGCACACGTACAGATACACCAATACAAAGCTATGGTATAAAAAACTGTCACAAATAAATTGGTATGAACATTCCTACACCTACACACTGGTGCACAAAGGTAGGAACGCAGTATAGTGTCATATTGATGATCTTTGGTCAGAGAGGGATCATGGAAAGTGAAGGGACCTAGAGTTATGCTACTGTCCTTTCCCTTCCTCCAGATATTGCATGTTGCATCTGTGGGTGGTTGTGAAAATGGGGTTCTGACTCCTATGAGGACAGTGGACTTTAATGAGAAATGCATTACTTTCAGGGGTTAAGGAAATGTTTTGAGATGCGTGACATCTGGAGGAGTGAAGAGTGAATGGGAAGTCTTCTTCTTTGGTGTATGCACAAGTGACCTCCCGCTGAGTACTGGCAGCAGTGTACCAAAGTCCTGGGTCATTGTAACCTTTGACCACAGCACAAGCACATCTTTACAAGTTATAATGAGAGGAGAGTGCATCTGACCAACAGACAGAAATGAGCAGAAATCAATGAGAAACTACTTTGGGGTCTCTCACCCGCACACAGCTAGCAGGCACTCCTCAATGGCGTCGCGCTGGGCCTTGGTCAAACAGCAGCCCTTGGACAGTCGGTAGACTGTGTGCAACAGCGAGTCGATGAGAGAGGCATAGGGCTCTGTGCCGGCGAACAGCGGGGCACACTTGGTTAGCAGGGGCAGCACGGCCGTGCACAGGTACCGGTTAAGGGCCAGGGCCATGTCAGTGGCACTGAGAGCAGCCTGGCAAGTCGATGGAAAGTGAGATGTGAAGACATGGCATTAGACCCAAAGAAAACACCTGACTCACATCACAACTCAGCATGTTATGGTAGAACAGCTTCTTTTTCATAACTGGATTTCTGGCTGAATAGGCAGCATAGAGATTGGACATAGAAAAGCTGCAGGGTCAAAGCTCAAAATGGGCATTGCCGCTAAACCCCTGAGAAAGGTACTTAACCTAAATTGCTTTGGCATAACAACCAACAGCATAAATTTATACACCTAATTTAAATCTGTAAAAGAAAGCTTTTAAATATTAAAGCAACTCTTCAAGTACTAAACTAAAACAATAGCCATAAAAATAAACAACTTTTGTATGAAGTATATAACTATAATATAATTAGAGCTATTGTGCCATGGAACTATTTCCAACACAACACAGTGAAGAAAATCAGTGCTACTCTGGAACCATGTTTCCACTACTTGACAATTACTAAAAGGCATTCTGAGGAGGACTCAAATTCAGAATGGTGAAATGCCCTATGTGAATGTATTCAGATGCACAGGGGTGTGCAGACCTGTCACTTTTTACTTCTTACTTCTGTGGTGGAGTGACCGCTTACCGTGTCCAAAGATGCGGCCGCCCGGAGGTCTGGGAGAAACCCCACTTCAAGGAGATGGAGCAGGAAGTTTTGATCCTCGATCCCATATACACGGTCCAGGAAAAGGACCATGGCTGCCTTGTGGTCAGGACAGAAGCCTGCTGACATGTCTGGCTCCACAACTGTTCCATCTGAGGATACACATATGCATATGAACAGTACAGCAAGAAGCTGGTTTCACATCACATCAGCAGGCATGAAAAGGGCCTAAGTAACATGTTTCTAGCTGCTAAATGTTGATATTTTGTTAGATTTGTTTATACTAATAGCCCTTAATCTAAGGAAAAAATGGAGGGAGACTGAAATTTGCATTCATTGCTCTAGGCAACAACAGTATGTTCTGAGACCATTATCTTAGTTCATTAGCTCAAGTTACCCAAGTAGCTACTTAAAATAAGTCTTATTGCCAAGAGATAAAAAACAGCTTAATATATTTTTGAGTGTACATCAATAAAAGGTAATGAGGGAGGGCCTGGCAAACATGGCTGCCATCCATGAGCCTGGGGAGTGGAGGTATACAAACTGTGGTGGCTAGAGACTGACCTTTGGCGAGAGTGGGCATGGGGAAGGGTATGCTGATCACCCCTTCCAGGTCCTCAATGGGAATCAGGGAGCGTAGGATGGCTCGTATTCGAATGGCCTCACCCTTTCCAGCATGGATCAGCTACAGAACACCACACAACAAGGTAATCGGAATCCTATACATTTTCTTAGATGACTTGTCATAGCGTGGAAGCTTTGAGACATGTCTGAGCACATATCACAAGTCACACATCCTGCATGTTTTCTCATTCATTGTGTACCACCACCCCTGAGAACACAAAAGTGGACTTAAACAGCACTGGATAGTGGTGGTTAATAATTATGGGACAATTGTTGGCCCAAATTCAGACACCACCAGTCCCCACCTTGTCACTTAATGGACCTGACACACCCTCGTATGTCACAACATACGAGAAAAACAAAGATTTGGTGGGAATTTTCTAGAACAACATAATTCCGGTGCTACAATAGCCTTCCAGAATCAGAAATCAGTGGAATACACAGTAAAATGAAGAAGCCTAAATTTATAGTGACTTGACAGTCAACCTTTTTAGTTGTTTCATTGAGTTATTATGGTACCTCCTATCAATGGGGGTTTAATGAATATGTGGAAGTTCATTGATCTCAGAGGGAAATTTCAGTCTGTTGCCACAGCATTCAATATGCAACATAAATGCACACAATGCGTAAGGCAGACTTCTTGGTTAATTATTTAATCTGGTGAATATTATGGTATCCCCTAACACAAGGGTACCTCTGCACACTGGGATCATTGTACACACTACATCTACACACAACCAACTGTACCACTATAGAAGGAGGTAATGTATAGATTAGCAACTAGAAGTCAAGTTGCCAAATGAAGCACTACTTTTAGGTTCTCTATATCAATCCTTGACTCACATGCATCTCAGGTGCACAGCGACCCAGCAGATCAATGAGAGCTGCGTAAAAGGTCATGATGGCATTTCCCATGTGAATGGTATCATCTTCTTCATCCTCCAGCACATCACTGCTACATAGAAAAAAGTGATTGACAATAAAATGGTTCATCCCTTCATATGAAGTGTCCTGTCATCAATAGTTCTATTATACTGAAAAACACTTCCCCCAAAGTTAGTGTGGTGAGATAGTGCAAGTTGATATGGTCTACAAAAGTACATATTTGGCAAGCTACCTAGTTTGAAAAGAGCATAAAGTTTTTTTTTTTTTTGCAATAATGCTATGCTAGGGAAAAACATAGAGACCTCTAGCCCACTTTGTGACTTCCTAGGTAATAACAGGAACATTTACGTAACACCTGGTATTGTCCGACAGATCGGGAACAGTGTAGACTAATGAGAAACTACTTTGGGCTATGTTTCGTACAGAGAAAATGCTAACGTGCCCCATTGCTCCCTAAACAAAGTCATTAAAAGGTTGGATTACATTCTTGGGCTAGTTGCATATGAGAAATAAGATGTTGTGAGATTCTGTGGCTGAAACCTTAAAGACCTTAAATTTAAGTTTTGACACTTGATCTCTTTCTCATACCAGACTTAAGGGAGGAACAAAGAGGTTGTCTTCCCAGTACAGCTAACACTTTCTACAAACCAGCAAACTTCCCATTGGGCCTGTTACTGCTTAGTAAAATCTATTTAATTTAATAACCCACTTAACTGGAGACAGTCCCCTAGCAGCAATTTAACAAAAGCATTACGGTGGTTTGTTCTGTCAGAATTTTAAAGACACAATTTGATTCAAACAGGCCATACTCCCTCATAAAGAAAAACCAATGAAAATGTGACACTGTGAGAGGTCCACTTACAGGGTCCTGCTGGACTCAGAGGTGGGTGAGGGACCATCCCTACTTGGGTCTTCTGAAATCTTGATGGCCTCTTCCATAGCAGCCAGGAGCCCATTCCCCCCTTCACCACGTAGGGCAGGACCAAAGCATTCTGGCCTGCGAATCAGCAGCCTCACCACAACATTGGCATTTTCCTCCACGCTCTCTCCTAAGGGAAGCAGTTTAACAGGGTAGCCGAGGATTATTCTTGCCCAATGACTGAATTTTAGAAGATTCAGAATTTTAGAAAAATTAAAGAAAGCAAACCTCTGTAACACAATAGACACAAAGATCAATAAACATACAAGACTGACAGAGAATAGGATATTACCATTGCAAAAAACAGCAAAACGAAGAAAATCTAGGTAGCGCTCCCCTTCCACAGGGTTCCAGCCAATGTCAGGGTAGCCCTTAGACACCAACATCACGCAACTCTGAAGACCACAGCCAGCCAGATATTGAACAACCTGCAGGTAGGAAAGGAAGTACAGCAGTGAGCTACCTAAGCTACTACAGATCACACAGTTTTGACAATCCCGTACAAGCAAAAAAAAAAAAAAATACAGTCCAATACAAGGTCTACATTCATGGAGAAGATGCATTTTGCATTTTGTAGAATCTACATCACAACACAAAGCTTGTACCAATTTGTGAACAAAGAACAAGTATGGCTTTATAAGGTTAGGCAGAATGAAAGATTTCCAGTTTTAAATCAGATCAAGTTTTCCCTTTAATTAAAGGGTATATGCAACAAATATGTACAAATGTACATATGTACAAAGACAAATGACCTAATTAACAATGAATTTAGCAAATTAACTGTAGCTTTGCATTAATAGAGTTCTTTTGGCTAGTCAGCTATTTAAGTGCAATGAAAGACCTTTTGCAGTACTTTCCCGACTCAGTGTCCTGAATAAAGTTTTATGAGGGACATGCAAAAAATGTGTGAAAAAGAGGGACTCTTACCTTCTCCAGATCTGGCTCCCGGAGGGCCAGTGCAAGTTCGTTGTTATCCATCACAGACGCAGCTGCCACATCCAGAGGAGTAGAACCTCGCATGGAGGGGGACGCTGGGGAGAGTGTAGGCCACCAAACAGCCGTAATGAGGACAGGCACCCCGATGCAGGGAACATCAGAGGAACACTCAGGTAGGCCACAGCCACAAGTTACACTGCGCAACTGCACAGTAACATACTGCAAAACATTGCTACGTCAAGCAGCCTACTTCTAAGCAGGACTGAAATAAACTCCTGCAGAACTAGAAACAAAAATAGTATCAAAATGTATTTGGAGGAAAGAGGATTCCCTATCAAACATACTTTAGCTGTTGAACACAGTACATTTACATTTATTCACTGAGCTTACACCTTTATCTACGCTTACTTATGCAGTTGGGTTTGAATGTTAAGCTAATTAGAATTATTTACCCATTTATATAGCAGGGCATTTATCCTGAAACATTTTAGCAGACGTATCTAAATTGAAGGTTCTAAAGGGATTCAAATCTGGCACCTCTGAACTGCAAAATAACTGTCCTAGCCCTAAACCACCTTCCTCAGTAAACCAACAGTGTTTGTGAGAGCACAAAAATTCTCTTAATTTGAGGAAGTAAATAAAAACTACACAAGCAGGCTTACCAAGTCCAACACTGCTGTTTTCCAGCAAGTAACTGAGATGATCAAACATGGCTTTTTGGTTTTGTCTACTGATGCGACAGAAGTAGCAAAGAAAACGACAGCAGTTGGCCACCATCTTAGGAAATGTGATTTCCTTAACAGAGGTAATAAAAAAGTCAACAGTATATTACTGGTTATATTAGAATTCACTCCACTCAGAAATTCACAAATTTAGAAGACACAATGAAGTAATTCAGTGAGTTATATTAACAGGTTTCATGCGTAATAAAATGTAACAGTTGGCACAAAGAAAATGAAAGTAATGTGTTTTAGTAATTTCTTAAAATACAGTTATAAAATGAATTAGAAAATTATAAAAAAGAATTTTGATAAAAAAATAATTACCTTGGATTCCCCTCCTCCAAGCACGTTCACCATCACTTCCATGACTGTTTCATGCATACCCAGTGCCCTCATTAAATTTGGGTGTTGGTAAAAAACTTTATTGTTCATAATATCCCTGTGAACAGTACAAGAAATATGTACAGAACACATCAGAGCAGTATCTGGCGTTACGGTTTTCAGTTTTAGTTTTTCCAGATGTGTTGACATTGGTTCATTGTACTTCTGCTTTTGTTTTCTAAAAATATCATTAAATTATCATTGTGTTCATATTATGTGTGGTGAAAATGATTTCATGCATATAGGTGGAGGATATAGAATATAAGTAATTCCTATTTCAAACCATTGCTTTATTCACATGGGACTGGTAACTGAGACCACGTGATTTAATATAAGGCTGTAAAGTGTACTGTATTCTCCTATATATGGGGTGAAAGAGAGAAAGTAGGAGAAAATGAGAGACAGAAAAAGAAAGAGAAAAAGAGTTAGAGAGGGAAAAAGATAAAGAGCGACACGGAAGCAATGAGAGGAAACGCATGAGAATCTAGTGCATACAAAAATGTGCAAACCACTTATTTTTACCCCAAGCCGCGGATCATGAGCTTCTCCTCTTCACGGCCCATGCGCACACTCAGCAGGGAGCGGATTTGCCCCAGCGAGGCCAGTAAGTTGATGGTGTCCTCCACAGACACCGAGTTGATGGTGTAGGTCTTGGGCAAGGCACGCACCTGCCCCCCAATGCCGTCGTACTGCCGGTGTAGAAGCATGAACATGGCCCGGACCAGCTCCGGGTCCTCAATCACTGACTCCTGGGCCCAGCGCACCATGGTTTCTGAGATCAGCTGCTGCAGTGTAGCTGAGGAGAAAGGGATTGTGAAGGAAAAAGACAGCATCTCAGAGGACAGGTGGCTAGGAATCCCTCTTTATGGCAATACACTTGAAGCCAAGAAATGCAATGTGTCCACAATAACTGGCAGAAAGGTACTTACTGGGTTTTTTAGCCTTTTTTTTCTTGGGTATATCAGCCATTTTCTTCTTTAGATAAGCCACTTTTTCTACAAGGGACAAAAGCCGGCCCCTGATAGTGAAGTCCCCATCCGCATCACTCATCCTGTCATCATCAGTCTCGATGCCTGTGTGTGAAATAATAGTAAAGCACCTGGTGTTACATATGGCTGAGTTTCAAACTTTCAGATACAGGCATTTTACCATTAATTTTTTGTTGCATCTTCTGCCCTTTATTTTCTAAATTTCTATTTATCTTACAGAAAAATAGTACTGGGATTAATGACTCCCTTTCAGTGTTTACAGCTCATTTTTGGTGTTTCTGAGTGTTGGTGATCACTCGGAAAATATTATACTTTCACATTTTTATGAGATGAGTTAGTCAGCACCGTTGAATAGGAGTTTGTAGAGGCAACGTGTTTTTACTTTCAGTCATTTTAGTTTTAATCTTGATAGAGCTTGAAATTAGTTAAAAAAATGCTACAATAAAAACCTTACAACTTATTTTTTACAATAGCTACATCCAAAATCATAAATAAATTGAAGTACATCTGTCTAGTTAATCATTTAGTCATCATTAATTAATGTAACAGGGACTACAGAGTTAAAATTATAAAAACAATTCTGGTCCCAACTGTGTCCATGAGCTGAGGAGAAGATGCAGCAGAATAAAAAAGAGTGACTGCTCAGCGGAATGCCCTACCACAGTGCTTCATTAGATCTTCATGGAAGTCCTGCAGCTGTTCTCGGATATCTTCCGGACATGGGCAGTCCTGCTTATCGTCTTTAAAATTCAGCAGCATATTAATCTGGCAGAAAAAGGCAGAAAGTGGCAGTGTGAGGCATGTAGGTCTGCTAGAGGGAGACAGCTCCAGAGCAGCATGAGAAGGAGATAAGGAAGGCAAGGGGAAAGGCACAGGATGTTGGGAAACCTGTTCCTGGGGGGGCGACCGGAACTCCTTTGTCTTCTTGGCTGTCAAGGCGGCTGACATGTTGAGAGCCTGCATCACCTCATTGTAGCGAAAGCGCTGGTTCTCCTGGAGGTTGGCAACAAAGTCATCAGAGAATGCCACCACCGCCTCGATCCTGTGCCTCACCTGGCAGTCGCACAGGTACTGCAGCAGGTGGCACATCTGCATGAAGGAAGACAGGGGAACAGGAACTCAGTACACAGCAGGGGGTACACATCTTGGCCATGCACACACCTGATATGTTAAGGAGCTGAATCAATGTTTTAAGTAAAATGTTAAATCTACCTTTAACAAAGATGGCTGTCGGCCTCAAGGTCATGAGACATGGAAGAGTCATTAAACCACAACTCACCATAATTAAACTATCAAACTAGTTGAAACTGTAAAAAGCTTGTCAGCCTTACATGTCAAACAGACACAATACAAAAACTATGACTATTTCAATGTTTTTTTTCCCCTGAACTGTCTCGTAAGAGCTGAGGTGCACTGTTGTTTGACATGTTGAAACAAAGCCAACATGACAGGGTGAGGTTTCCAAAAGTAAGGTGTGAGCTGTGATGGTTTTTAGTGCAGACAGAAACAACATCATCAACACTGATACATTTAACTGCAAGTTGTTTCTGAAAACCTAAATATAGAATTGCTAATCTTTATTTAGCACACATCTTAGTCTGAGGCAAATTGCATTGTTAGATAATCAGCTTTAAGTGATTTAACCATTTATACATCAGGATATTCTTATTGTCTCAACTCAGGATAAGGACCTTGAATAACCTTCAGAGTGCAAGGCACTAACCACTGTGCCACCTACTGTCCTCAGATTAATACTGATCACAAGCATTAGTTAGAGTCTTTCAAGTTTGGAGACACTCTGACAAAAATAAGTTAATCCCAAGTTTGCCCAAACAAAGACACAACAAATACTATAACCACAACAAATTTTTTTGCTCACACGCACCATCAGCAGCACTGTGCTAACTGTGAAAGGACTGGTCGATTACTGAGTTGCATGACAACTTTGAAACAGCTTCTTTAACAGTACTTGAAACTTGGAAAATAACTAACTAACCAGTTATGTTCCAGAAAACTAATAATAGTTTTTTGGGCTACCTGAAGTATTGCAGATAGATAATATCATTCCAGGTCACTAAGCTGGCCTTATAGTACGCTACTTGATGTTCTGGAAGGTATAGATCACAGGACACCATGTGACTGGCTTAAAGAAATTATGTGAAGAATGTTGAGGATAAAAAGTAGTATAACTCTCAATTTCCTCAAGGAAGCAGACACAATGGCCTGTCTCTATACTGTCTATTGTGCCTACCAAATGAAAATTGGCATTTATAGATTTAAATACAGTCTATGTATACTGATTGGTGGAATAGAGCTGAGTAATACAAGTCATATGGTGACATCTCACTTGAAGTTTGACAGGCTCAGGGAGCTTCATCTGGAGCAGTCCTTCTTTGGGGACCTTTCCTGACCTCCCATCATCCTCTCCGCCAACACCTTCAGTCCTGAGCTCACCCTTGAATCCATCACAATCAGGGGTTTCAGCACACTCACAGCCCGGGAACTCAGAGAAAACACTGGGCTCTATGAGCTGTAGGATATTCTTCAAGTCCCCATTGTGGAAGACGCCCATGATGAGCAGGGTGTAGAAGAGCTTTATGAGTGGCACAAAAAGGAACTCAGTACTGCCACCAACAGGGTCCCGCACGTGCAAGCTTCCCTCCTGGACAGCTTCAGTCAGCATCTCAATTGTTTTGCTCTTAAGGACTTCCAAAGGGAACTCAGGGCTGTGCTGATAAAAGTCTCCACCAACACCGACAAAGTTGGGGGAAGAGAAGTGCATGCGGGGCCGCAGTGAGGTACTGAGGCCAATCCCTGGTAGGCCGTGCTTCTTTTTTTCATCTGGGAACAGGGTGATGCTCTTTGTCTCCTCCGTCATGGGCACAATGTACTCACTGTTCATCATTAGACGTGCCGTGGCGTAGGTACTCAGGTGGATGTCAATGAGCAGCTCATAGTAACCTGTACGTAGCAGACCTGGTATGTACTTGTTCTCGATGGCGTAGAGTAGCTGGGCCTCATCAACGTGGCTGCAGAGTGCATGGGCCACCCGGTTGTTCCCCAGGGCACATACAGCTGAGTAGAGCCGCAAGGTGTGGTAATGGAACTTTAGCAGATCCCTCTGCTCCGTTAACTCCAGGATGTCCACAGACCTGTGAAGTGGTACACCATCAGCCTAATGAAACATTGGATAAATTACCCAACATCTGGTTATCTATACATTTAAGCAGTGTTAAGGATTTTTTGCATTAACGCCAAAGACCTTCCCCTGGTTGTGTTAGTGGTACCTGTTCTCCTCAGGAATGTGCAAGGACATAAATTGTAGTGGCTCAGAGCACCGAACCAGCCAGCCATGGCGGTCATTGACACGGGATGCTTCCACATCTAGGAAGTGGTTTGGCACTCGGCTCCACAGCACAGGAGTAAGGAACTGCACGTGCAACCGGAGAGGGCACTGAGGGGTGGCGTTCTTTCTCTCACTTTTGAAGAGGCCAGCTGAGAGAGGCATCACATTCTGGTGACACAATGATTGGATTGAGTGAAGCTAATGGGAAGGACCTTGAGATGCTACACAGAGGTTTGAAGGGTAATATAACTGTAGACATAATTAGAAAAATGTGTGAATTTAATATGTGCATGATATGTTCAGCAACAGGTAAAACATGCTAAAATGAAATGCCATATCTCCCAAATGTCGTCTGTGAATTGTTTATGGTGTAGATGGGCTTTGGTCAACTAATAGTTCATCAATAATTTCAGTGCATACAGTGACAAAATGATGAAAAAATAGACCAAATAAAAATGTCCGAAAACCAGCAGGAATTTGGCCGGAGTGAGAAATGCAGAAAGGCATTGTTTTTCTAGACTAACAGATCTAACAGTTATCTTTAGGAATCAAACAAGAACAAAGATATCAGAATTCAGCAGGGATCCTGTGCAGTGGTTCATTTTACAACAAGCTCTTCACAAATTCATGCGAGTCTCTTGCCCTTAGTCTGTTCACAGGAGACAGCAGCTGCCCTGTTTGTGTAGGTGTGTGGTTACCTTTATTCGGCCAAGTTCAAATTGAAAGATGTTTGGGCTGGTGGCTTGAGCAAATACTGCAGGGAAGAGCTTGGTGCTGGGCTCCACCTGGTAAGGTCCAGAGCACAGGCAGCAAGTTAAAAATACATGTAAAAAAGTGTTAAGCATGGAGGTGTGATTTGTCACTTCATACAAGACATAGCTTTCGAAAAGAAAACAATGACAATATAAATTTCTCCAGTAGTGAGAAATGGACCAAAATTATTCGAAGCTGTAGCAGAATGGCCTTTCATTATATTAAATTAGTAGAGATGTTTTTTTATCCAATTAACAGCGTAGAATTATGTATATAATTATTAAAAAAAGCAATTTGTTTTAAAGGACCTTCTCAAAGTTACAAACCACAAGGCTTCTTTTGATGTCTTATTAAACAAATGCAGTTTTTCATCTAATATTTTACCTAATGCAACAGCAGCAGCATTCTCTGCTTACCTGGTAGTAAGTGTTAAGTTCTTTGCCATTGCTAGTGAAAGTCAACAATCCATGGGCAGTATCCACAAGGCAGCCAATCTCCAACCCATTGCTGTTGCGGCTCTGCCCAGGACTTGTGCTCTCTCCTGCCCAGACCATGTAGCAATTGCTGCGCTTGATGCTGTTCCAGGGGGAAAATGGGGAAAAGACTAAGGGGTATAGACAGGAGCTGTGTCACCACTGCAGATAGACCACCACACGTGCTACTTTGTTTTCACACCCAACAAACTGGACAAAACAACAGTCTCAGATTGTTACAGTCTAGAAAGTTTAGTCGACATAACAATTCGATAGTCCCAGCTGCGTCATATGGGATTGCTTGTATACATAGTTTGTTGGTTTTGACTAACCTCTCGTGGACCTTTCCCTTTTCATCCCCAAGGGTAACTGTAACTGTGCGGACTTTCTCCAGATCAAATGCTGTGTCGTGCTGGTGGAAGTCAGAAGTCACCCAGCCCACCCACACGCTAGAGGGCTCCTGTCCTGGGAAGATCCTCACAGAGTAATAGTACTGCGGAGAACGAAAACCAGGACACATGACAAGGATACAAAAGACACCTAAAAAAAAATCACTGGTTCAAAGTGATTATGTTGCAATTTATCAAGTAGTACATCCGTATTAACAGTAAGATTACTTTCTACAGAACTATGTTTTGGATACAATTTTTGATCATTTGAAGGACAATTTAAAATATATATATACTGCAGGAATTAAATTTTAAATACATCAATGTCAAATACATAGAGATGTACAAGAATAAGTGAAATGCATGACACTCACTGTTGAAGTCTGCATCAGATATTCATAGTCATCCCGCTCGTCGGCCAGTACTTCTGCTGAGAGACGAGGGGAGGAGTGATTGGTGCTGAAGTCAGGCTTGGTCCTCTTCAGCATGAACCTGAAAAAAGGTAGAAAGAGTTATAGGTGGGAAGCCTTAATTCACCAAGGATTCTGATTACCTGTGAACTTGGGAAAAGTCCCAAAATCAGGTGAAGTAGGAAAACTTTTTTGCTTTCTTTGGGAATCAGTAAAATTTTAAAGCAACGGTAAAATTTTTTGCCCACATGTCTGAAGACAGAAGATACTGATGGCTTTTCTGATACAAACCTTTGCTTGAGTTTTGATGGCTTTTCCTGATTGTAATCCTTGTGATTATTGAACTCATCCTTGTCTTTCTCTGGGCCATTGGAGCCCAAATGTCCGTGAGCAGTTTTCATGAGGACCTCAAAGTCTGAGACTGTCTCAAAGTCATCCAGGTCCTTCTTGGGTGAGAAGAAGCTGCCATTGGAAGGCAATGTGCTCCCTGGTGACTTGGAGAAGCCCTCCGCACACTCAACTGGCATGCTCAGGCGGTAGAACACAATGTCCCTATTGCTGTTCTGAGAACCAAATGACCTCTGTGTGACCTTCAGACAGGGTGAGCTGTCAATGGTTCCGTCAATCCTTGTTACCTTTTCAGGACAGATAAGGACAGCATTGTGTTTCTGAACAAAAATAGTTTGGAGCAAAGGAGTACTGTGGATGTTTATGTTCCTATAATTGAGGGTTGGAGGTACAAGGATCTCACCTCAATGTGTTCGTGGTTTTGTGGGACGGGAATGAACTGAGGCAGCCTCTTGCTCATCCACATGGTTAGATCTCTGTTCATGTTGACAGCAAAGGGCTCAAAGCCCTCTTGCAGGCCACAGATCGTGAAGTACTTAAGGGTGCTCACGTCCTTCCCAAAATTCATTCTGCCTACCTGACATACACCCAGGCTGCAAACAGGGATGAATCCTGTAGGAGAAACAAGTGTAATATGATCATGAACTTGGACATTCATTAGCTGAAACCACAAAAATATAATGGCAAAAATTTCCTCAGAAACCCTGAAAGGAAAATACAACTCCAGACTAAGCACTTGCTAAAAGAATAAATGTTTCATGTTCAGGGTGTTAATGCTGCAGGATCATGACTTGCAAATAGCAGTAATTCCTGTAACCTGTAGGTGGCACTGAGGTAAAAAGGCCGTCATTAAACAGACGGATTTGCCAGACAACCTCTATTGCTCAAAATCAATGTCAGAGTCACAACGTTTTTCATCTTCATAAATGTTTGCTCATCTGATAATGTCAACAGCTGTAATAAGCAATCTTTAGCAAGTTTTCCTTCACCTCAGTGAAGGAAATGCATGTAAACACTCCACATAGCCTCCTTGCAGCATCTGTTTTCCCAAGCAGGGGCAGTGATCCTGGTTTTGCTCTCTCAGCAGTCAGAGTCTTACAGGCCCACTTGTCTCCTTATTACCATCAAGCAAAGAGAGGTGTTCATTCATTCATTCACTCACTAATTCATTCAGCCAGTCAGTCAGTCAGTATCCTCTCTTGCAGCTTGTAAAAGAAAAAAGCTTCCAACCATTCCAACTGAGATTCTTTTAGAATTCCTTTAGTTTCTGTGTCATGCTGCTCACACTGACCATTTCATAGCAAGCATTAAGGAACTTAATGTCTTTGCATTTTGTATGTTTACAAAACAACTTTTCAAGCACAGTTAATCCCCTACTTATGAACTTAGCTGAGACTAAGAGAACAGCAAACAATCGGGGTACAGAATACACACTCATCATATCACACAGAACCCTTTAATATTACTGGGCACAGATACCCTCATATTCAGTTGCAGGACCCTTCACACTACATATGGAGCATTATATACACCCACACCTGGATACCCCTGGTGGACACCACACCAGCCTTAACATATGTGCCTAGTTACCATTAAGAAACACTTAGTTGCCACGATTCCCCTAATTAAGACCCTTCTGTTCACAGTAAGAGAACTTTTCCTGGAGTTATAGAGAGAATCAGAGGCATGTCCTGATCCACTTTTGCCTGATAACTTTAGCAACTTATGAGCTCTACAATAAAGTGAAATGAAACCTGAGTTTCTGAATCCATGTCCTCTTGTCCCACAAGAAAGTTGATGCAGAGATTTAGTTTTTTACTCAGAAACTTTGTAAGTTGCATATGAAATGGAGCAGGACAGGGCCTTGCTAGCAGTTCTGTATGCAGTTATGTACTATATGCATGGGAAAAAGTGGTGGTACTGAACAAATTGACTTGTGATATGAGAACCACATTTCTGTATCAAATCTCTTCATCTGTGAAACACACTGTTTACTATGATTTGTATGCGACTTTAGAGAAATGTGTCTAATAAATGAATAAATGTAAATGTACATGTCAGCAGCCCCAAGAGAACTGCAGGGTGGGAGGCAGCAGAGGTGGTTTTTTTCAGATGTGAGCTAAGCAGCTCTCTCGCTCTCGCTGTCTCTCTCAGCTCCAGCGTGCTTTGAGTCCCCCAGCAGAGGTGTTTACATAACAATGTGTAAATAAAAAAGCCAAATAAATACAAGAGTAAAAAAAAATTAGAGCAGAAATATAAAAAAATTAAAAAGACATAAGTTGGATGCTATTTACCTTGAAATACGACAAAAATTTTGCATCAACTCATCAAGGTGGAAGATGATGGAGAGGTGACACTTCACTTACCAGGTCAAAACTGGTAAATGTAGGCAGCAGCTGCTAGTCACGACTGCTATCTTTGTAGACTCTGAGTAATGCCTTGGTGCGTGATGTTAAATGTTATGCCTTTTTTATGGAAAAGTAAATACTAAATATTTTCAAAAAAGTGTATATTGGCAAAAAGTTACTTAAAAGTTCATAAGCAGAAGAACAACTGCAATGGGGCCCAAAAAAGTTGCAATTATACTCACTGAACTTATATACAAACATTAGGCAGTAACATTAAGATTGAACACTGAGAGAGGACATGCACCCCCCCCCCATAACTATGTAAACAATTGCAAGCTGTAAATGCAAAAACTGTGAGCTCCTTTCAGAAATGCAACTTGAAGTAGGTTGGTTAGGGTGCTGTTTTTAAACAGCAGGACACATGGGGAACCTACAAGAGGCCAAATAATGGAAAAATACAAATCGATAACAGTAAACTGCACATTTTTACAGGTGAAATGAGGATCATATATCAATCTTGTCTCACGAAAACAAACTGGCTGGAAAAACTTCTGAAAGTGATTCCACACCAGTTCGTTCAACACAAAGGCACCTTTTTTTCCGTGCTGACACTAACCTTCCAAAATCTCAAAGTCCTTGAATGCCAGCTCGGAGCCAGAGTCATCAAGAAGCACCTCGCCATTAAGTGTGAACATCATGGTGCGTTCGTTCATGTCCACCATACATCCTGCCACATCACCAGGCTGCCAGGACCGCCCAAAGTGCTCATTTCCCTGGTGCCACCGTTGTGCCTGAAAAAACAAGGCCAAGTCAGTCAGGATCTCCCTGGGACTGCATTGACCCCACACCCCTTGGTCTTCCTCACACCTTACCTAACACCATTCCCTTTTTTCCCCCAGGTATAGAGAATAACAAGTATCCTGCCCCCCCCCCCCCCTTCACTTTTCTTCTGTTATAATTTGCAGCTCAGGCCAAGGAGAAAAATATCCACTAGAGAACTTGACAACAACTGCTGTATGAATCACTAAGTATGTAAACAACCACCCTGGGGAGAATATGACAACCTTTGCAAGGATTAGACCACATCTCCACTTGGAAGTTCATTTATGCAGCTTCTTTTATATTTTGTAGAACTTTGCATAATATGGGCTAAGGAAAAAAAAGCAGAATGTACCTTGAACATTTGACAATATACAGCAGTTTCCACCATCCTAAATCGCAGTATGGCAGTGCTCTACATGAGCATCGGACAAAACTGCTTTACAGGGATAACCTAATACATGGTTTCAAAATGTGAGGGTTTCTACCACTTTTAAGGATCACTATAGTTTCCAATAGGGTCATTTGGCAAATTTGCTTTTATGGGTGTTCAAAAAATATGGGGTGAAGTATATATGAAGTATATATCAGTAAATTAATTAGTGATAAAGCTGCAGGTTTGGTTTAACATACTTGTGTTGGATATCCCCCTTGCTGAAATAAATTTTAAATTGTTGACATATAAATGTGGCCTGTATAACATGTAGAATAAGGGTCCCTTGATGAAAGGGTTGGCAACCATTGGCCTGGTACAAAACGTGACTCACTTTGAAGCCATCGAAGACAAATGCCTGGTCATCAGATCCAAGCTCCTGGTCAGGCAGACATCCTGGCCGAGCCCAGCCCACCCTCATCTCCCCTGCTGTCACCACCTCGAACTCGAAGTACCACTTCCCAGCATTGACACTGTAGGTCTTCTCAGCACGAAATATGCGGAACCTCTCTGCCGACATGTTGCTGATGTCAGACCTAGCAGCTGAAGTACAAAGGAGACAACAGTTTCAAGCTGATGAGGAGGTGTGGGAGCACAAGAATAGATCATACTAGTGACAACCAAGAGAACATTATTGTTAAAATTAATTAAAAAATAGAGCAGCAAGAGTACCCACCATTTGCTCCAAATGGCTACAAATGGGACATCAGAACTATAAACTCAAGTTTTAATTAACAATTTCCATAACTGAATGTACATGAAGTTCAACAATAACTTATATTAACTTAAGCTTCATACAAATCAAATAATTAATAGTTATTGACATACAGATTATTTTCCAAGCAACGATGTTGATTGTGACCATACCAGTGAGACTAAATTCCTGCATTGCTATTTACCCTGACAAAAAGCAATAAGAAAGCATGGGGATGCTAGCAGTTTCCAGGCAACCAGATCGGTCCCCTCCCCCATTTCCTGCCCCCTAAAGTGAGGCAGGGTGTGACATAATACAAGATGCTGCAAAAAGCCATGTCACACACAACTGGACTCAGCAGCTGTGTGCAATAGAGTCCAGAGAAATCCAATAAAAATGATTCATGGTTTTGTGCTTTTACAGCCAACAGATGCATCAGGCTGCAACAAAGAAACACATTCAGTCATGCTACAAAAATTATACTTTGCAAAGAAATATTGTCACAAGATACAGTTAGAACCAGAGAGGAAATTCCAAAGGGATAACTATCAACATATTATTCATACAACTTTTGAAATGGACAAAAAGGTCTCTTGAGGTCATTTTTCCCAAGAGCAGAAACACCACACTGGAAAACGTTCATATGTAAGAGAAGCCTTGATGATGTAAGAGGTATGTAAAGGTTTTGGATGCAAGCCCACAACCTACCATGGTCTTGGTCTGGTGCTTCTAGATTGTAGCCATAGCCCAGCAAAGTTCGAACCGCCTCCCTCAAGCTGTCCTTGTTCGACTTCTTCGTACGCTCATCCAGCAAAGCATATGGCACAAGCCGAGGGTTTCTTCTATTCTTCACGTCCTAGGATGAGAAGTATGACAAGGGAAGATGGTTAAAAACAAGATCTATATTCACTTGCATGGCCAACTGCACGCCAAATAAAATCCCTTAAGACTCCTGAAACATTTGCATGCCATCACTAACAAGGCAGCATTAATCTGTCCCCAAGTTTTCTATGCTCATGCTACTCATGCACTTTGTTGCATGCATATCAACACCCTGCATTAATAACAACTACAGCTCCTGGTCTACTTATTACTTTACCAAGTAATGGAAAAAGCTGTATTTAACTACTCAGAGAACCAGTATGAGGCTTGTCTAATTCCTCAAATCCATAGTGGAGCAAAAGGGAGAGTAAGAACAAGTCTTCTTCTTGCGGCACCAATCGAAGCAGCCCCTGGGCTCTGACATTTTGCCCCATGCAGTAGCTGATACATTTTTCATGTACTGTCTTCCTGCTGCTTTAGCACTCCTCCCCACCCCAAAAAGGGTACCTTTGACAACCTTAAGTTCTGAAATCACACCTGCTGGATGCCATAGGTCCAGCCCTGGCGGATCCTGTCACGGGCCCACACATTGTGCGCATTCTCTGCCAGCTTGTCCACCATGGCCTCTTGGGTAGAGGACAGCTTGACGTGACTCAGGTCCATGGGGGCCGGTTTGTATCCACTCGACAACTCATAGCTGTGGAAGGATAGCTCCAAATTTACACATACATTGCAGTGTACAGATTCATCATAGAGTACATGAACACTGGAGGTGGGAGGTGACAGGTGGGTCAAGGTCAGGGGATTTCAGCCGAAAGCTCTGTGCTTATGAGGATTATTTATTTGTGTTCTGATTATTGCACAAAGAGAGTGGGAACTTAAACAGGCTTTTCATCAGAAAACTTCCTGCTGAGAAATTCATACAGATAGTATCTCACTTGGCAGAGAGCTTCAATCTTTTCACTCTCTCCTCTGCATGTTCGTCTGCCACCCCCACATGGCATCCAAGGGCGAGCAGTGTCCTTAGGGGAAACAAAAAGGGAATGGATTCTGAAGGTGTCCTCGGCAAAAGAATGTCTGCAGCCAAGCAAAAATTTCTAAAGCACTGATTGTTTTCTTATATGGTATGGACCTTCATCAGAAGATACATACACTTCATTATTCAATGCTACTGAAGAGCAGGCAACACAATTTAAATTTAAATACATAAATTACATCAGAAAACATCCAGAGGCTGTCTGTCATAAGTGTTTAATAAACACATACTATAACAATAAAAAAAGAAAATGTGGCAAATGACTCTTCTGATGGAGTGGCCATCAATAGACACTGCAAACAAATACTGAGACTCAAAAAATACATAAAAAAGTTTATGGGATGACTTTTGCAAGGCTGGGTTGTCAGAAGCTGCATGTGTCATAAGTTGAGGACTACCTGTACTCTAAGTAAAAAGTTTAATTCTGCTTTTTAAGCACAAAAATTGATAAACATATCTTTTAAAGCCTATATTATAAAAAAATCATTAATTTTATTATGATGAAATTCCATCAAATTTACTTTGTCCTGCTAATCACATAACTACACAGATTCTATCTTTAAATGACAAAATCTTCAAATGTACGGTCAATTAAATTTAACTCTACAATTTATAACGTAGAAATTCAAAATAATTTGCAACATGACTGTCAAGGTTTGTTTTTTCTTGTTCTGGGGAAAAAGGAGGTAATTCACATGATCGCCGGCACCTGCTCCTTGTTTCCCCTAGAAGTACATAAACCTGTGTTTCCCAACAAGCTGGTGTAAAGTATTGCCCATGATTTGTCTGAGTGTAGTGAGCGGTTCTAGTGCTAGTCTTTCCCGTGTTCAACCCCTGCCTGTATCTGACCACTGTTTACAGCTCGTCCCTGTTTGTTACCCGGCCTGTGATACAGCGATTACTGGTTTTGACCCTCGCCTGTTCTGTGACCATGACTTTGGAACTTCCCTCGGCAATAAACAGCGATTCGACAACTTATACCTGCACTCATCTGCTTCCTGTTGCCAGTGTTACAACAGGCTGTTTACTTATATATATCTTATATATATATTTTAAAAAGCTTCAAACTACTTTAAAATATTTGGTACTTTTGTATCAGCACATTTTATTGTACTATATAAGAACTACTTTCATAGGTTTATTAGTTTCACAAATGTTATGTATTATTCTACATTTAAAACAATTAACTGAACTGGTTATGGCAGCTCTTGATGTGCCCTGGCTGTCATGTACTGGAGAATGACACATTCTTCTCATACTGTCATCCCTGCTTTGCCACTATGACTAGCATGCAATTGTTCTTAAAGATGGTGCAAATGGAAAAGCAAAGAAAGACTCTGACTTGGGTGTTGCTGTAAAAGCATTTAGAATGATATTTTTTCTTATTTTACAGAATGTTCACTACTAAGTGAATAATGAACTATGCAGCAACACTTACTTCAATGTTTCCAGGGACATCTGCAGGTTGTAGCTACGCTCCTGTTCCGGAAGTTTTGAGAACTCAACCAGGCAGGGATGCTGTCGCTTGTTATCATCTCGTACCTAAGGCACAAAGGCCCTTGTCTTCGATACATTGCTTGCACTCACATATTATGTATTACAGTTTTATACTTTATAGAATAGAAAAAATGTGAATCTTAGCTCTGTATAGTTGAACAGACTTTAAATAAGACATCGATGCACAACAGATCTAAAGTCACTATTTAGCCCTTTCTAAGGCACAGCATAGTGTTTTGATTTGGCTGGTCTAATCCATGAAAGTCATCAGCTGAGAACATAAAAAGGACAGGAATAAATGAGAGAAGTGCCTGGCAAGCTAGTGGCCTGCTGGAGGACGGGGTCTGAAAGAAACAGAGCTTTGTAGTGCTGCAGTTTTAATTTGCAACACAGCTTCACTGGCTAAACAGCCAAACTCGAGAAGACGGTGCCAGCACTGACCAAACAGCTTTCCAAACTGCACTGAAATCAGAAGATTGGTCAACAAAGCTCAATCATCCACACACTCGATACATTTGTGTGCTTCTGTGTGTTACTTATGCTTGTAAGTACGACAATATATATAAATATATCTTTATATTTCTTATTGCAGTATTTGGCCCAGATATACTGTAATATCACAGACTTTTTATCTATGCAAAAATGTGAGGACAAAAGCAGTTTTAAAATGAGTCAGAGATGAAAACTTTTCTCTTAAACTACCATATCTGAATCACTAATGGATTTAGAAGTCAGGATTGCTGTTTAAGAAAATGCATTTTACCTGAAACCAATCAAAAATGCATTTCTTTAATAAAGGGGACACAAATTTCGAAATAACCATAGGAAACAAATGCATGCACCAGCTTGCAGTGGAACAGTACATTCTGGGTAATGTAATAAGATCTATTATGAAAAATTTCCATGTGCTACAGCAGTCTTTTGCTGGGAGAATCTAGTTAACCTGTAGGCAGAAATGACTACTGGGACTCTATAAGAAGTCCTGCACTCCAAAAGCACAAAACATCAAATTGCCAGCTCACTTCAAGCACTGGCTATTTGGAAAACACTTCCGAAAATTTGCATGTGTTATTCACAAACACCCTTACTAGCCACTAGCTTCCAATACATTGGGGCAGTACAACCATGTTCACACTACACTCTGCAAAGTCCAACTTACAGGCCAGTTCTCTAGACTATAAGGGAAATGGTTTGAGAGGAGTCATTAGACATGGCCCTGAAATGAAAGATGTTTCACAGGACATGGAAGATGGAAAGAAAACACCAGCAGACATCAGCAGCATTTCCCACAAATTGAAGTCTGTGAAAAAGAGAGGGAACCAGTGCATAGTGAGTTTTAACAAGTATGTGGACTTTGCTAAGGTTTATCTTAATCAACCACCATTACGTACAGAAAATTACTTCTGTTAAAGAAGAGTAATATGAAATTGGAAATATGGGAAGCATAACACCTTAAGTAAATATATCTTGAGAAAATATGGAAAAATTCTTTTAAAAAAATCCTGCACAAAACGATAGATACAACCTTGGTTAAGAACAGATGATCCTCTAAGGCCTACAGTTGGGTTACTACAAAACTTAAGATGAAAAGAGGTCTGCATGGCAGAATTGAAAAGTCCAAAACTACATTTCAAACAGGAATTATTAGAAATGAGGGACATCTTTTTATTTACTATAAATGAGGAACCTTGATGTGTAAACTCTATACGCAAGTTAATGTACATTTTTCTTGTGTATATCTAACCAAGTCCACAGTAATAACGCTTTCTTGACCCACAAGAGAACATGACCTGAAACCACTAAACTGAAGGGAAGGCCTGTGAATGTATAACAGTTTTTGATATTCAAACCACAAATAGGTTGATTACTCACTGTCCCGTATGTCCAGCCAAGTTCAATCTTGTTCATGACCCAGAGTTCATGAATGTTCTCAGCCAGTTTCTCCCGGATCCTTTCCAGGTGAGGTGGCAACACGATCTGAACACCAGAGGTAAAATTAAGCCAAGGACACACCCAATGCATCAGTAGTACAGCAACAGCTCACAGCTAACCCCCAAATGCTCCACCTTCTCTCACCTGGCTGGTGTCCACGGGCATGGGAGTGAAAGCCGCCTGTGTGAGAGTCACAGTTGGTCCCAGGAGGTCCCGTGTCCCTCCATGGTCCTGCTTGTACTCTTGACTATGCTCCACCCTCAGCTTCTCTCTGGGCAGCACAGCTTCAAAGCAGGGGGCATACCCTGGAGGGGGCAGGAATTTGAACTCCCCATGTCGACCACCCAACAGGAAGCGGACTCTGTTAGGATAGGTTAGGGTTAGGGTTAGGGTCACCTGTGAGATTGTAACGTTTATTTATTATTTATACATACCTGAACATTGTACATAATGACTTTCAGTTTAGCACTTTCACATGTTTATAGTGTTAAAAAGACCATTGAAACAAGAGTCAGGTTCCCAGAATATCAGCCAGCACCCCAAAATTCTAAAGTCCAGTTCTTTAACCATCATATGTCTCCTCTTCCCCGTGGTAAACTAGACAACCACCTAACTGTGCATGTAAGTCTTCCTGCTGACTGCCATCTAGCTAAAAAACTGGAAAAAAAACTTTAGCTTATGTATTCATTGAAAGCAATATTTGAATATTTATTACACCATTAATTACATTTATTTTCATCTGTACTAATAGATCTTTATATACTAACAGCCAAGTTATTAGAACTTGGCTCTGTAGTTCTCTACCGCTCTCTGTGACCTGTTTACCTCCCATTAACACACATATTCCTTATAGATTTTCCTGAATATGATCCCTGCCACATGGTTGTGTCTCTCAGTATGCACTGTCTTCACCTGCATCTTGCAGCCACTGAATTGTCTCAAGGGCTTTTTGTATAATCTGCATCTGGGGTTACTTCTGTTGCCATTAACCTGGGATTGTTCATTTGCTGCCATGATTAATGCGTTTGTATTGTCCTTCAGTCCTCCCTTTTCCAGCCACATGGTGGTCCTCTATCTGGTTCAGACATTCCACTATCTTCTCACCTTAAGGGGCTACAGATATTCTGCATTTCATTCAGGAGAGCAGTCATCACACTTTCCTCCTTACTTCAGACAGGTGTACAATCCATGTATTGTAAAGAGTTTTTGTTTCTTGATGTCAGCAGCTTCCATTTCCTCTCTTAGCCAACTTACAATGGCAGCTGGTTAAGTGCAGGACAGATGTCATCAGGAAGTGCCATGGCTGTATAAGCTCTTCCATGAAGTGTACCTTTCTAGGATGTTCTAGTTAGTTTCTACCTCATGATTCCTTTGTGATTGGAGGATCACATCTGGTTCCTCCACACCTTCTACATTTCTCTAGATGTCAGCCCAAATTACATCAGATGGATGTGTCTCTGTCAGGCTTGTACATGGCTGAGGGTAGCTCAAGTCTTGAACCTGTGTCCATGTACCTCCTCATGTACCAGCTAATGATGTAATGTTAATGACAGTTACCAGCATTTTACTTCATTAAGTATCTTATTGGCCATGAACAGCACTAAACATTTTGTATCAAGTCAAGTTTTTTTTCCTCTTGGCACGCAATCATTTTCTTAATATATTTGATCACATTGCTGGCGTGTACTTACTTTTTCCTGAGTATAGATACTTTTGCATTGAAGTCCCTGAATAGTAGCCTACTCATCACTGTGCAGACTTATTAATCTCTTTGTTCATAGTCAGGAGGCAAGTATAGCTAGAGTAGTCTTTTTAAATACTGGCGGTAGTTGAGAATTGAGAATCAAACCCCAGTTTCTCACATCTTAGGCAGTGGTGCCATCAACTGTGTTAGGCACTGTTCTGCCTACAATGTGGGAAACTGGGGTTCACTTCCCGCTCCAGAACTACCATCAGTATTCATAAAGAGCTATACCTGCCTTCCAGACTAAAAAGGTCTGTGTCAGTTATACAAACACTCACTGGCCAGTCTACTACAAACACCTGTATCTAATCAGTTAACCATGGGGCAGCAGTGTATTGTGTCAAATTACATGGGTCATGAACATGCATGAAACTAAGTGAATTTGAAGCTGTTGCTCTACCGGAATTTCCGTACACTCCAGACTCTCTACAGAATGTTGTGAAAAACAAAAAACATGCATTGAGTAGCAGTTCTTTGGGTGGAAATGTATTTTTGAAGAATAAGGTCAGAGGAGAATTCTTCAAAGTGACAGAAAAGCTTCAGTAACTCAAATAACCACAACAGTGGTGGGCAGAGAAGCATCTCTGAATGCACAATGCATTGAACCTTGAGTTGGATTGGGCTACAACAGCAGAAGAGCACATCTGGTTCCACTCCTGTTAGCCAAGGACAGGAAGCTGAGGCTACAGTGGTCACTGGTTCACCAAAAGTGGACAGCTGAATATTGAAAAAATGTCACCTGGTTTGACAAATCTCAATTTTTACTGTGACACCCAGATGGCAGGGTTGGGATTTTGTGCAGACAACATGAAGCTGCGGACCTGACCTGTCTTGTGTCAACAGTTGAGGCTGCTGGTGGTAGTGCAATGATGAGGGTATTGTTTTCTTGGCACACATTGGGCCTCTTAATACCAACTAAGCATTGTTTGAATGCCACAGCCACAAATTAGCACAACCTTCAAATGGCTACTTTCAGCATGATAATATGCCATGTCACAAAGCACAAGCCATCTCAAATTGTTCCCCTAGACATGACAATGAGTTCAATGTACTGTGGCCTCCCCAGTCACCAGATCTGAATCCAAGAGAGCACCTTTGGGATGTGGCAGAACTACAGTTTGGCAGCAGCAATGTGCAGTTGACAAAGCTGCAGGAATTACGTGATGCAATCATGTAAACATGGACCAGAATCTCTAATAAATGGTTCCAGCACCTTGTTGAATACATGCTACAAAGATTTCAGACTGTTCTGAAAGCAAAGGGGGGGGTCCTACACAGTATTAGAATGGTGTTCCTTGTAAAGTTGCCGTATGTGTATATGGGACATTATGAGAGCAGCACAAGTGTTTCTAATCTTTAGTTAAGCTGCCTTTTTTTGAGAACATGTGCCCCAGTTCTCTCAGTTCATTTTATTATTTGTTATGAGTGAGTGAAAAGTACACAACAGCCACAACCAGTTTGCTGGTGGCACTACCACTCTTTGTTGTGCAGTTATTTTCTTCACACCTTTGTTTCAAGTTTTGCTCCACGATTCTTGTGTGTGATCTTGTGATATTTCTTAATATCTTAATATATCCAGCACATCTATATTATCATAGCATTGTTGTATATTATTTTTAATAAAGGACATATCTTTATTTTAACAGATTTTTTTTTTTAGTTTTTTCGCTATTTTGATGGATTTTGTTTTTTCCCATTGAAACTAAAGGTAATTATGTGTCTGACTTATGATGTTTCACCTTATGAGCTAATTGCCATGGACACATTATACTTGTAAGTAGTGGGAAACCTGTATATCCTTCATCATAAGTCTCTTAATGTCAAGATGACTCAGTACTCAGTATTGAGTACTCAGTATCATTTGAAAATGCACAATGCTGTGATCATGCGAAAGGTTCAAATAAATCTCCGAAAGTTTCCTTAAGAAGAGAGAGAAGAGGACCCATGCATTTCAAAGCCAGGTTCCTGCCATCTGCAGTCTTGTGACAGCTATGCACAATCTAACATGTTCTTTACTCAGTGCCATTGGCTAAGCTTGCCTTCAACAATCCAAATAAGCATCCAATATGATAATTTAAATAGCTCAGGGCAGCAATACACTGTGGCACAAAATGTGGCATCACTTGATCCCAGTCCAAAATTTTGACATGGAATTGACATTTGTGCTTTCAAAGGTCTTAGCTTTTTGATTATCAGTTTCAATTTTGTAATTTGATTAGCCCTGCTGTAATTTATTAACTATAGCAGAAAATCAGTTAACTGATGCTGTGCTACCTTATTGAGGCTTCAGAATATGTCTGTATCAGACAATACCTTTCCCCAGTCAGCAGAGAGAAGAGCAGTGTAGGACAAAATCAATAGAAAATTAGTTAACCAACTGCTTCAGGGGACTTGTGCAATTGCATTATGACAAAGCACAGCACATTCATCACAGACCACCTGCTCTCGTGCCAAAATTTGCCACTGAGATATCAATTATTGAAAAATTATTGCACCAACATAACACCAGTAACTGAGTGTCAGGGCCAAAACATCTATTGCCAGAGTCCACTGCGCTGGCAAAGACATGCTGAAGGAATTTTGATTGTTTGTCAAAAACAGGGATGCAGAAGAGAAGGTGGCCACTCACTTCACCCCTGCTGAGAAGCTGACGACAGGGAAAAAAAGCCCATCTGCATTAAAATTCTCAAACATGCCCTGGACGGGCTGCCCATTGATACGGAAAGAGATGCTGGGGGCGCCGAGGTCCAGGCAACAGCTGACCACATCATCCACTTGGAGAAGGTGCTGATTCGGTGAGCTGACCGTCCGTGCAACACATCCTGAAAGGACAGCAGCAAAAAAAGGGATTATGCCTAACCCAGGATCCCAGAAGCCCCAATGCACACTGCACACTAAAAACACACTGGATGTTTGTTGAACCCTTGCAGAAGCGCACACTTAATTAATGGTGTTTGCATAACTAGTTTATACAGTAAAATAAAACAAATCCAGTGAAATATGAACCAGGCACCATGCCAGGTCAAGAATTTATACATCTCTATGGTCCCTGAAGTAGAAACATCAATATTCTCCTCCACTGCATGAATGCAACTATGCAGCTCAGGTTTTCTCCCCTATACGGACGCAGTCAGTGCTTTACACAGTGACAGCACTCACCTTCGCCCAAGATCATTATCCCTTATGTCACCATGTTTGTGAACATCCATTGAAAACGCTATGCATTATAAACAACCAGTGTCCTGAACACCATGCCGTTTGATTGGCTTCATCTGCCTGACTAGGATGATTCACAGCCATTTGATAAGTATCTTTCTAGCTGTTTCTAAAGAAACCGAGCAAAGATGTAAACTCCATTTCCGGCCCTTCCCCTGCAATTCCTGGGATAGCACACTGCCTAGTAACGTGTCTGTGCTGAGGCAGAGCATTTCATTATACATCAGCTTTTTAAAGTCAGCCTGGACCCGCAGTGGTGCCATGAAAGGCCTGTCAGCACTTCTGCCTCAGCCCCCGATGGACCCACTCACACATAATCATACGCAGATTGCAGTATCATAAACATACAGGTGGATTATCGCTAAGATATTAATGCTCATTTACTAGTACATGTACCAATGGGAATCAAGCTCCTGCTTTGTCGAATCCTAATCTGATTCATCATCATTCAGAATTGAAATCCCTGCATCCAATGAAATTTAAATACTGTATCACAGTAAAGCGCAAAAGCAACACTTAATGTGTAAGGCGACAAGTCGGAAGAGCTATTTCGGTCAGTGTGCAGAGGATTTAACTTGAACTGACTCTGCAAGGTTCTAAATATATTACACAGTTACATTCCGCTGACATATAAACAAATTGTGGCTTGATAAGACACAGCATTAGCATAGCTGTTTAAGGGTTAATCCATTCTAGGGTTGGGCTCGCTGATGGATAAGCCATTCAGAAAGCTATTCATTTCTTGCACCAAGAAAACCACGGCATTTTGCTTTGATCAGGAAAGAGGTGAAAGTGAATTAAGTCTCCCACACATTACCAGATGTTATTCAGGCCTGGCAGAATTCAAACCCTTTTACCTGACCAGAGGTGAAGTCCATCAAAGCCATATGAATAGAGGTCATCGCCAACGCCGTTGCCCCCCCAGCCCTCTCCACCCCCTGGGTAAGGGGAATACCCATCAGTCGTGGCCCATCCCACACGCAGGTGGGTCGCTTCAGCTGTGACAAAGGGCTCCACGTGGTCCACAATAAGTTCATAGTACCACTTCCTGTACTGTGCAGAACCTTCACTGATACCCAAGAAGATGTTGGGCCTCACACTGCAGAAAATCAGGAGACATATTTCTCGTAAAGACACTAAGCCCAGTCAATGGCTATAGAAAGTCAAATCTTGTCCTCATTCAAATCAAAGGCAAAAAATTATTCCCTTGACCTTTAAATGTTTCACAGATCATCCATCAGAAGGCATGGCTGGAGGAATGGGAACAGTGTGGGGTTACCTGCTGACGTGGTTCACCAGCCGAGTTTGGAGCAGCAGATCCCGGCCTGGCAGCAAGTTGTCACAGATGAGGTGTTGGTTAGATCTCACCGCAACCCCATGGCACACGCACAGCGAGCACAGCACATCGAGGACCTGAAACCCATGCAGACACACACATGCATGCTTTAGCATCAGGACATGTATGTGTCTCTCTCACACTCTGTCACAAGCATCCAAATCAGAAACATTATGCTTTCATTTACTATTACATATTTATAGGCAGGCAGACACATAAAAATACAAACAGTGCAATGGTGTCATAATGAACACACAAACACAGATTAACAAACACAAAAATAATTTTTGAAATCTTCAAGTAGGGAAAAACACCTGGCCGATAGCCCATTAAGTCGAGCAGCCTCTGGGTAAAATGCAATTATTTAAGCAAATTAAATCATAAACAACTGCAGATCAAAATGCAAATAAATACAGAGTGAATTAGGTTTGCCATCAGATTTAAATTTGCTGGCCAAAACTAAATTACATTTGTGAAACCCTGTACAGTTAAAAAGGCGTTGATAAAATATAGCAAGACAAACTTAGATTTTCTGAAAACAACCAATGTGAAAATAATCCAGAGTCTTCTGTCAGAGAATGGCTGCAGCCCAGCATATAAACTGTATGAAGTGTTAAAATGTGGCAGACATCAGCTGTGCATGTGTACGTACACACACACACACACACACACACACACACCCAAACACATCTCTCATCACCACTTACATGCTGAAATAAACTGTGTTTATACCAGACTACAAATCACAATAAAAAAGTTATTGTTGACTTATTATCTATTATTAAAACATATTTTTTTCCCCACTGTTTAGAACTCACAAGAACATTTAATGATTTATTTGATCTTTGTAACATTCAAAGTTCTGTGACATTCTGAAAGTTTCCTTTAGAACAGAGAGAAACAGTAGCATTCAGGAGATCACAATATGGAGTGCTTGAACACCTGCCAGATAAACTTTTATACTTCATACTTGCTCATTTTTTTAACAATCATGGATACACTAAATGTTCACAGCTAACATGCTAACAGGTTATGAGACCTTATGATTCCGTCCATGTTTATCCAGAAGGGAGATGATTGACTTAATGTGTCCCTCTTTGATGATGTTAAGAGCTTCTGGACTTTCCACAAGGACACAGTGCAGAACCTCCAGGATTCCTGAAAGGTTACCAAAAACACACAAAACAATGACTTAATCTTTTTTATTTTTAAATCTAAAGAGAAGGAAAAACTATCAAAGTTTAAAGGACTAATTGATAATGGTCTTATTCAGACTTAAAATCAAACGTTATATCTTAAACCCACTTAAAACCTTAAAAAGAAGAATACATGTGCCCCACAGTTAATAAAGAGGTTTGGGATTACAGTCATGTGGTTTTCTTTGGCAGGGAAATTAACAAGGAAAAAGATGGAAAGCCTGCTGGATGATTCCATCACAAGAGAAACCCGTAGGCACAGAGCACGGCTGCCATCTGACGAAAGCGAGTAGGATGATGCCATTGTGATTCACCCGATCAACAAAAAACAGCTTGGTAGTTTTCCTCAATCCAGTGACTCATCCTTTTGAATCAGAGTTGATCGAAAAGCGTAAAATGACGGTGTTTATAGCTGGCATATGCTCGCTACAATTATAGACTGTACATACCTCTCTCTACCTGCCATTCAGCTCATGTCACTCTTAGAACTGGAATACTGCCTTAAGTAACAAAAAGGGGAGGGTGAGGTGTGACTGGGAGAGCTGAGGCTTGATGATGGGATAGATAGATAGATAGCGACTTGTAATGACCACACTGGCAACAGAAAGATGAATTCTGTGTGTTCCTGTGATCAGTTTGGGTTTTTTTTTTTCCAAACGTGCCCACTAAGCCGTAACGTTTCACGCCAGAGGATGATTCATGTTGTGTAAAGGCGACTCACTCTGCCATGAAGTTTGCAGTTGAAAAGGTTTTTATGTGATGGCCTGTCAGTCACTGCCCACTCTCTGCAGAAGTGCTGAACTGATGCATGTATCTAATCCCCCATCATTGAACCCCAGCAGCTGTCAAGCAACAATCCAGGGATTGGAAACCTAAGCCCAACTGCCCACCAACACACATCCTTACATGCCACATGGGCCATTATATCCTTACAGAATTTCATTCCACAGATGACAAATTACCAAATTATTCCCCTGTAGGAACATCAGTGGCATTTTGGCTTTCAGATGTATATACCACTCACTGGATGCCTACTTGGAGGTGATTCGATATGACTGTGGTGCAGACAACCCAGATTCCTTAGAAGTTGAATGCTCCTCAGCATCCAAGTTATGATCTAAAACCTGTTTGGTAATATCTTTGTACAATATGATGAAATTCAGTATTTTTTCCCTTTCCCACTTTTACTGCAGAAAAATATGAAAAGAAAGTTCATAAATTCCTGTACCGCCCCTTGTATCACAAGTATAAAAACTGCAGCTCTACAGATTTCGTACTGCACATACATTTCCACCAATTATAGCAAGAGTCACCAAAGTGCAAACCCCCCAGGGTGGATCTACCTGGTGACAGAGCAGGCCAGAATGTTTATGAGTTATCAGTAAAATGTACAAATAAATAATTTAAATAATTAATTCATAGGCAGCAAGGCTGAGTAACACTTCTCAGTTTTAGTGGGATATATTCCTGTTTCAATCCACTGTGGCAGTGCTGTACTTTCACATAACTTTATATGTCCATCCCAGTTTGTAGTTGCAGTGGTGTTTACTTCTATTACAGTTCAGTGTGGGATTCCGTATTCTCATGGTCAGTTTACTTGGCACTTGCATATATTTACATACCAGGGGTCTGTGGCAGTGCTGCAAAATTACATTCCAGTTCAGTGGAGAAGTGCTGCATATTTTAATCTCCAAAATCAAAGTGGGAAGGCTTTATACATTCAGTTTTCATATAACTGGGTTCTTTATTATGAAAAACTGCTACAACAGCTTTAAAAATATATACTGCCTTCATACAAAGGAGTTATTATTCAGCACAACAGCATTTTTACCAATTATTCAATTATTCTATTCTCAAACAAGGTCTTTGCTTTTTTAACATAACTGCCATCCTCAGTTATCAGTTCAGAACAGTCATTCAACAAAACAAAATGAATATAGAATAATCACTAGTGGAAAGATTTAAAATAATTACATAATGCAATCATTTTAGAATGTACAGAAATGTAATTATGCTTACCACAACACATGTGAGAAGAACATCTTACATACTGTCTCAATGACAGGCTCATATGATCATAACCATTGATTAATATAAATTTCACAAATGAAATAGCAGATTCGACAGTAGTATGATGCTACATGATCTACTGTTAACCTATTTACCATTATTTACCCAAGTAACAGAAGATTGTTTTGCTTAAAGCAGCTATGACAAGGGATCAAACATTTGTTGTTTGTACATACAGATTTCTTGATGTGAAGTTTTTCTCCAATATGAATAAAAATGTTTTACGCGCTTATACAGGTGGGCTATTATAGTTGGAGCAATGTAGGGTATGTATCTGGCTCAAGGGCAATACAATAAGAGCTGGGAGCTGAACTTTGGACAATTGAATCTAAGCATGTCTAACCACTATGTTACCTAGTTATTTTTAGGTGACATTTTTTATTGTCTGGAAACCAAACAGCCCTAGTTGGGGGCCCAAGTCAAAGTTCTGATTTGAATACAATTCAGATGCCATGGCAGGACCTGAAATGAGCAGTTCATTTTAAAAAACCTACCAGTGTGTCTGAATTAAAAGCAGTTCTGCAAAGAAGAGTGGGCTAAAATTCCTCAACAGCAACATGGAAGTCTGAAATTATAGGAAGTATTTGGTTGCAGTTTTTGCTGCTAAAGGCAGGGAAACCAGTTTTTAGGTTAAATGAGACATTTACTTTTACACATGGGTGATATGGGTGCTGAATAACATTGTTCCTTAAATAAATGAAGTAATAATCTAAAAACTGTATTATGTGTTTACTCAGGCTTCCTTTGTCTAAAGATATGAAACCATTCAGTGTGACAAATATGCAATAATGGGGAAATCAGGAAGGGGCAAATACTTTTTCTCAGCACTGTACCATTAAAGACTGAATACTAGACCTAGTTACATACCTGATCAACACAAATCTTCAAAATCCAACAGAATATCAATGAAAGGAAGCCACTTAGCTTTTGACCTATGGGTACTAACCAGAGGAGGCTTCCAGTCTCTCCAGTCTGCTGATCAGCCAGTCCAGCGAGCCTGAAAACTGGGCACAGTTTTTTCGGTTCCCTCGTATCAAAGCCGCTGAGGAAGAGAGAAGGAGAGGAGAGGATGAGAGTCATAAATTCCAAAAGTTTTACTTTGAGACAACATTTGCTCAATTCTAACATGATTGTCCCATTTACATTGTCCAGCATCATAGTTAACAGCAAGAACAATTAGCAATTCACCTTTTACAATTAAATAATAATAAAAAAAATCAATGACTATTATTGTGAGACATCACTTTTGCTAATTGTTTTTTCAGCATGTTTTTACAATCTCCCATTCGGTTGGAGCAAAGATAGTCATAAAGTAATTAAAAATATTAAAAAGTAATCAAAACCACTGTGGGTTTTTTGAGAAACCCAAGGCACACTTCCAGAGATACCAATTACAAGCACTATTTCTGTCTGTAGTTTGCTCAACACTACAATATTCACAAGGGACTGGAGTGTGTTAATCAAGGCCATTCTCCTTATAGATTCAGGCTATACAGTGATACGGCTCTGGCCTCCTTGGCTGATTTATAAGTGCCAAGTTATCAAATGACCAAACGCCAAGACAGCTTCAATGGCACAGTTCAAATGAGGCCTGGAAGGGCCTGAGGTGCCTCTGTCTCGGGTCCCTGGTGAACGGCCGGGTGTCCTCACCCAGTAGCTCGTACAATGAGTTCAGTATAGATTTCCAGGCTGCTCCAGCCTCCTTCCCAGCCACGTCGGCAAAGTGAGCAGCGCTACTGTATACATGCAGCCGGTCGATGCATTCCAGGACCAAGTTAATCATGCCCTGAAAGGAAGGATTGAGAGACATAGGTTGACACTCACATTACACACTAAGAACAAGGTCCCTCAGTGGCTCGCAAAGAAGGATAACGCTTAAGAAGTTTGACATGTTGCCAGTTCAAATCTCAATCTCTATGAAAAGTTATAAGACATGTAAGGGATATGTATAGATGAACCCATCAGCTGAGCAACACGATTAAATTGTGGACACACTTCCCTATTGAGTCTACACTTACCATTCATTAGTATGAGGACTGGTGTCTCTGCAAGCACAGCATCACAAAACTCAGTCCTTACGTTTTTGGAAGTGTTGCTAATATTTAAATTATACATTTATATCCCTAATAAATTCAGATTCACTCAACCATGATTTTGTTTCATCCATTTTTTCAGAAGTTCAGGGAAAACATTTCCAGATATGTTGCCCCAGTTATGTTTAATTACCAATTATTTTAAATATATTCTGATCTCAGTCTATTGAAGGGACTGAGAAGTTATGTGGTTCTCAAGTACTGGCTTTCTTTGCTTGATGGTAAAATAATCTGCAGGATATAAGAGAGGTGATCTAAAGTGGAAATGACTACGTACAATATGGTGCAGTGGACCGGTCAGTCATGCTCAGTAGTGAAGGTGTAAAGGTATTAAAGCAGCAAGAAGAAAAGCAGTTGGTACATAAAATGTCAGAGGCACCAAATTCATGTGAACACTTGTGAGTTGTTAGTTGAAGATTCAGTCATTTTCTAAAAAATAAAAAAATAAATGTTATTGATTCTTTGCTCACTGCAGTAACTTTGCCAATGTACTATAGAGCCACTCCACAGTGAGGTCTTACCTCTTCCTGGAAGAGATTCTGTCTGTTCTTTAGGGCTCGCAGTCTGTTCTGCTTGTCCTCATGCTCCAGATGGTCATCTGGTGGCTGGAAATAGCCAATCAAGTCCTGCAGACTTAAGCTGACTGACTCAATGGGTAGGTCCATCGTGGAGGTCTTCCCTTTTTTACTCAGAGCATCAAGTCCTCTGTGGTGATGGGAAAGACACCTTTTTCATATCATTTGATTGACTGTTGGAACTTTGTGTACAAAGAAGAAAAACATTCACAAAAAAGAAAACCATCCAAAAAGTTTAAACATCTATTGGCATCTGTGTAAGTAAAAAATCTGTGAGGTCCACTGTACTAATACAATCAGGCACTTATATCTACGGCAAACAACCAGTAGAAGAAGGCATCAAGAAAAGAAAATTGGGTGAATTGGGCATATACTTCAGTGAACATCAGTGAGTAACTCTGCCAGGCAAGCACTGACATGAAACCCCCAAAAAACAAGAGAAGAAAGGGCTGGCCGAGAACTACCTGGTGAATACCTTGAAGCTGACAACAAGCTACTCTAGATGTGGAATCAACCAGAGAAGGTGACACTGAATAAAAACTTTTGATAAATTGTTGTTGGTGCCCTGCACTGAACCAAGATTATGAGAAAAACTAATTATCTTTGGAGTGTGAGCTTGTGGACAGTACCATCCTGGCAAGGATGGGGTTGCTGTGTTGGACAGCTCCCCATTGCCCACCCTTGCTGAACAGTACATAGGCTTGATGATGGCCCGCTAAGGCCATCTTGGCCTAAATGGATCTGGTATTTAAGTCAGCTGGTCTGAGGTATTGAGAGAGAACTGGAGGAGTTTGGAAGTAGGGGTGGGATGACTACTCTAGTACTGTTTGTTGAATTTATGTTTGCTGGCTTTGTTAAAGTTCTTTTTTGTTAGAACTGTGGTGCCGGGGGCTTTTGTCTTGCCTCTGCAGTTTCCACTGCCCCACAACCACAGGAGCTACAGAATCTGGTTCCTATCAAACCAGGGAGGGATGTTAGGCCTGTGCAAAACAGGAGGGACAGGCCTTTGAATATGAAATTACAGATGTGGGACAGGACCTGCACCTGAAGGGATTTGGGACACGGTTTAAATTTGCTGGGATGTGGTACAACCTTTACTTGTTAAAGAGCAGAACAGAGCTTGAATCTGATGAGACAATGGATGAGGCAGGTACCTGATGAAGCGATTAAAGAGGAAGACAGTGCTGCGGATGACTCGGGCTGTGCGTGACTCCTCATGCTGCGATCGTGACAGAGTCAGCCCATCGTCCATGTGACCCTCGTGGTGCATGATAGCCTGGTAATGGGAGCAGTGAATCATGGTTACTATTGGCATTTGCACACCATGACACACACGGTACCTGCCTTACCTACACCTCACCAGTGACTACACACCAAAGGAAACCTCATGACTAATCCTGGGCATTATGTCTTTAAAATGCACCATTCTTTAAATTAAGGTCAAGGTCATCTAGGCAGGATGAGACTGTTATGGAAACACAAAACTAACAACATGAAAAAGGGTGGTAGCCCATTTTTCACATCTGCAGAACATTTAACTACTTCAACGTTACAGAACGTCACTGATTGAAAACAAAGGGGGTCCTTGAGAACCCACTCACTTGTTATATTATAAGCTGACAAGCTGATATGAAGCTGCCAAGCTCTTCAGTATAACATGGTGCTTTGTATGAGAACCAGACAAACACATCGTTCTGTTTCACATTCCATCAGCCAGACAAAGGGCTTCGTTACCTTGCGCTGCACACCTCCCATTCGTGCACACTTGGCATCAACTGCCTGATAGGTGAGCCACAGGCACGTGTCCACATGCTGGACGTAGCAGACAGAGTCGCCATACTTGATTTCAGGGACACCCATGCCATCCACCTCCTTCTTCATCCCAAAGTCCAGCTTCTCCTGTGATGGGTTTCAAAGGGGATCAGGATAAATCATGATTTATTTTTGAAAAGTGACAGACAGTACTAAACAACACAAACAATACTAAATGCACACAAGCACTCCTTCCTATGACTGGGGGAAATCATTTCCTCAATAGACAACAGCAAAGCTCTGTGAGGATCTTCAAAAAAACCACAGTATTAAAATAAAACAGTATCATATTTAAACAATGATGCCGAAGATGTAAAATAACAGTTCCTCATAAGTAATCACATTCTCCACATTCTTGGAGATGGACCTGCCTACTCAAAGAGGTAGAATTGTTAAAACTGATAATAATAATAATAATAATAATAATAATAATAATAATAAAAAAACAGGTAATCAAAAGTTTCAACATTTGCATCCACTGGGTAGCATGAATTGACTAACCTGTTAACATAAGATTTAAGACCCCTTTCCTGGTGTGTCACAGGTAGCTATGTTAATTGAAACAACTTGAGGACCTTTTACGTCCCTAACATGGTGAAAAGCCGATGTGTTAACATGCTTACACTTGAACTGCTAACATGCTAGGAAGCAGTAACTCTGAGGAAAAGGGCCCATTTCAGACACATTCCTCAGGCCGTCAAGAAAGAAGGGTAGGAAGTGAGGTGTATCACAACCCTCAGTCATGCAACAATGCAGAGCCAGAGAAACAGGCTCATCTGACACGCATTGGCCTCACAAGTCATAGCACAGCATTCAGTGCAGGGTCTGCATCATGGTTCTGAAAGTTCCATGCCTCTTAATGGATACTGGAATGTACAACAATCATCTTCTACCATGTCCAAAGAGGTAGCAGGGGCATGGAATGGGCTGGGAAGGGAGGATGGAGGACGGAGTGACTACAAACCTTGGAGGAACGGAAACAGAAGGCTGTGGACTTAACATCAGCTTTCTCCTTGTCCATGAGCAGGAGTCCCCTATCATCTGTGAGACTAAGGTATTTCCCAGTGGTGACGTGCCTCAGTCGGAATGGCTGCCCCCAGCGGGTATGGCTGCCACTCCACCTGAGAGAGACAGGTAAAACATTGAGGTCTCCTTGTCAGGTAATCCACTTGATAAATAAGCAATCTCCTCACAATCTGCACTGTATCCAGTGTTTGATGAAGATGAAAGCTGGCTTAGCCAAGTTACTATCCTATTGCAGTTTTTCAGAAACTGTCAGATGGTACAATTAGATGGAATTAAAATTCTGTCGCAAGTGAGCCAAGATATACTACCAGCATTAGAACAAAAATAAAGACTTGAAATGTGTTGAAAACGGTTAACAGCTAAATAGCCCATAACAGTAAGACATTTTTGTTGACCTGGAAGAAGTTGTTAAAAACAGAAGGTGTTAAAAAAGTTAACACTCATTTATGACACATTCAATACAGGTGAAGTTTCACTTAATGTTTTTTTCTGCAGAGGCTGCAGCTACTGTGCCCTGCTTTTGTGTGGCAGTGAACTCAAAACGTCAATTTGATAAAATACTGCAGGCTTCAGTGAGCAAAATATTTTAAAAAGTACCAGTGTAAAGGTTCAGAAACAGAACAAATGTCCAGTAAGTCTTCACGCAAGAGGGAGATACACTCGGTTGGCACAATGGCTCAGTGAGTAGTGGTTGGAATCCAGCTCAGTCTGTGTGGAGTTCTTAAGTTCTGCCTATGGGATTCTTCTGGGTGCTTTGGCTTCATCCCACAGTCCAAAGACTGTGTTTCAGGTTAACTAGTCACCATAAATTGCCTGTAGTGTGTGTACACGTGTGACCACCTTGTGATGGGTAGATATTTAGCGCCTAATGATTCTGGGACAGGCTCTGGACCATCACATCCCTGAAAAGGATACATCGATTAAGGATAATGGATGTATGGATTGATGGATGGTTGGATGGATCTCTTAATTGGACTCCTCATTAGCATGAATGTTAATTTGCAAGTGAAAATTATCTCACTGAGCTGCAGAACATGAAATGTTGGGGTGACTGTGCCAAGAATATGTTAGTTTACCTGCATGCAGTGCTGGTAGAAACCTACATTTAACACTGCCTTCTGATCACATGATCTCTGCAAAAAAGTTGCCCACTCTGCTCACACAACCAGCCCAATGCCTGATTGTGATGCAGTGCAGGGTCTGACTTACGCAACACGGAGGGTCTCCAGTCTCCACAGAGAGCGAGCGTGGATAGATACAGCACCTCCCTCATAGTGCACTGTCCTGCAGGGTGAGGGTATGGGTAACACAAAGGACAAAGTTAGATTGCAGTCCTCCACCAGAGAATCCCCAGACACTCTCTACTCCAGTCACATCCAGATTCTTCTCAAAGCCAAACTGCCTCAGATATCCCCACTGAGAGATTGCTTCAAACTCATTCTGCAGTCGAACCACAATTTAAAAGATACTGATTCTGAAAACCAACGAAAATGACCGTGTTGTCCTATGCACACAGTTGGCTAACAGCAGAAACTGACCCCAGGGCAGAAAAACTGTCACAGGAAAAATGCAACCTGAAGGATGTAACGATAAAGTAAGACACTTGTCAGCTCCGTGACCTGCACTCCAATCCACCTGTGAAAATGTCATTAAAATTTGGATTCATTGTGCATCATCTATACATTTCAACTGTTTTTTTTTTTAAATCACCTCTTTCCCTGGATCCACTGAGAAACCAACACTGGATCACTACAGACAATAAGGTACAGTATCAGTCACAATGGTCACAGTAAACCTATATAGAAAAAGTTACCCAGCTTTATAAATGGGAATGTTGCCCTGGACAAAGTCATTTCTTACAGTCATTGTTCCTACAGCATGTGTTTTTATAGCACAAATTTGCTCATAGGCAACTGATAAATAGGGGAAAACAGTCAATATAGTACAACAGCGTGTTGGCTTATGTACAGTTTTCCTGGATTTCGGTTTTGCTCTAGTACAAACTGACAGATAAGCGCAGCGAGTTTTCTGCCGTCATTTTTGCTCACAAGTGTGCTTTTCCCCTGAAAAATGAGTAAAAAAAGTAAAAATTTGTTATGATGACTTGTAGGAACAAAACTATCCTGTTACAGGAGATCTAACTGCATGTACTGTCTTCTTCAGTTAATGCAAAGTCATGCCTACATGTGTGCATTTTTGGGGAACCATGGCGCTACAAAAAGAGAGTCATCAGAGCCTTTAAATTCAACAAGAACCGCAAACTTGCAGAACTGCACACAACACTGTAGTTGTGAGAAACTCTTATACTTTTTCCACTTTTCATTGCTGTACACATACATTTTACTTCACAATCACCACCTCAGCCTAACGTTTTTTCAGCATAAATAATGTCTGTGCTGTTAAAGCACTGACCCTCAGAAGATCACATTAACAAAAATGCCAGGAATAATATTCTCCCTCAGGAAAACTATTTTCATGTCTCTCATCAAAAATAGAACTTGTTTTAATAGTAAGCTCTCGAGTTCAGTGAGGTCAAAACAGGAGCAAAAGTGTTTCCGTACATTGTGCTTTAAGGTGACTTTGCACATTTGCTTTTCTTCCTGACAGTAGTTCTGACAATCTGGCTTTCTCTGCACAGTGGGATTTGACTTATGCAATCTGCAGGGAGTCCATCCTCTAGGCTCAGCAGGTCTGGATGGACAAGGCACTTCCCTCGCTGCGTCCTCCAGAGCTCTATGTGAGAATTCTTGTAGAGTGGATTGGTGGGCTGGCAGACAGGGTGGACAGTGCCTTTGTGTGTGGTGTCTGCATGTGTGTGTGGTATCTGTGTGTGTGTGTGCTAAACTGAGACCATGTCAAAACACTAACCATATCCAAGGCATGAGAGCAGTGCAGCTGTTCACTAAGCTCACTGCCACAGACAGAAACTCCCACTCACTAAATAACGACAAGCCACACAGAGCACTCAGATCAGGAACGAGATCTTCAACCCATCCAGCTGATGCAAGAAAACACTTTTGCATTCTGCTGAAAGCATTAGTGCCACTGAGGGCAATCCAAGAGAAAGCAGACATAAACAGAAGCATACAGCTCCTCACCTTAGACATATTATATATTTATGTATCTGCGGCAGCATCATTACTTAGTCTGTAGCTCAGAAAGTACAGCTAATTTGTTAGTTGCCTGTGTTTATGTTCAGGCAGACCTTTAGATATATACAAGCATCATGTAAAATAGCCAAATCAGACAAGTTTAATGAATGACTGTCAAAAGCAAATGTGCCTGAAAAAATGGTTTTAATGCAGACCACCAGATGCTTAAATTAACCATGTATTCTATGGAATCACAGTATAAACAATATCCTTCTTATTCATTTAAAGTGCACATCCAAGCATCAGGCTCAGTAACTGGGGGAAATTTTCTCTGGGTCTGCGTGACAGCATATTGCAAAGGAAAATTTGAGAAACTGCAGAGGAGAAATGGCATACAAAGACATGAGGGTGGAAGGAGCTCATTTCACTAATAACTGAAGACTACCTGTATGCATTACTGTAGGTACACAAATGTTCAACTACGGCAGATGACACATTCACATTTTTCAGTGTGGTGTGTAATCATGCTTATCCTTACCTTTGGTGCACTAATTTTTATACCAACATATTACTATTTCACTGAAAGTTATATTAATTCATTTTAATCTCTTAAACATACAGTTTTCACTCAGAATATCTGCACAAAACCTAATCAATACTGTCAAAACCCTCCCTTCCAGTTCAGTTATAAAATATGTTTAGTAAATGCAAATGTTTTATTATCCGTTTAGTCTCTGTTGTAGGTCAACTGGCAGTACAGTAATCCCTCGGTATCCGAAGATAATTTGTCCCTAAAAGCATGTCACCGAGTGAATATTTCCCATTATTTTAAATTAGGAAAAATAAACAAACAATGAGCTCCCAGTCCATCAGAAAACACCTATTTACCTATCAACCCATGACTTCAGCATGATAAACACTGTAAACACCAGTTACCTTGTTAGCAAACACAATGCTATCATTAATGTGCATGTTTATTTCACGGGGGACAGCATGTACAGTACAGGACATTTCACATGTTACTGCCTCCCTCCACTGTGTCACTGCGTTACACAAGGGAGTTGAGAGGGTGCATGTTTGGGGTTTGCAGCTGGAGTTCAGTGTTACGAGATGCTGAATAAAGATGTGTGTCAAAATAACCCATCGCATCTGCCTGTTTGTTTGATACAACAGCCAGCATTTAAATAAATAAATAAATAAATAACATACATACATACATACATACATACATACATGCATTTATTTCAACAATGAAATGCACAGTAAATGGTGCAACAGTGGAAATGCGTTCAGAAAAAGTAAAACCAGCAGAAACAGATGACAACACAACTGCATGGATGTGAGTCTGGGTTAAATTTGTAACAGCATGAAAAACAATTTATTAAAATGCATAAAATAGTTTATATTACATTATACTGTATGGTACTTCACAGTATTTATTTGTTGATTTTTAGATTTTTTTCAATTTTTATTTGCATTTCAGTTCTTTTTTAAGGATAAGCTTTGGTTAAAAGCTGATTATAGCAAAAGCTTTCATTTGGACTCCATTAATTAGGTATTCATTTTCAATAACCATTATACTGAAAACTGGGCTATAGAATCCAGAAAACGAGGGATTGCTGTATATTGGTAGGTGCCATCACTTTAAAATTAGAAACAAAACTGAAGTTCAACTCCTGCTACAGTACAATTGATTTAGATACTATTACTAAAAATGATCAAGCTGTGCAAATGGGTCAAGTTATTTTAAATGACAGTCTACAAACATTGCAAGTCATGTTGGACAGAGCCATTAGGTAAATAAAAACTATACATATATTTTTATTCTGAATAAAATATTGCCATATTTCTGAGTAAGTATAGCGTAAACGAAGAAAACCTTTCAAGTTTCTGTCACATTTCCTTGGTTTTCAGTTTCTTTAATGTCTAAGTTCAGCGCCACTTGTCTGTCATAACATAGCAACAAAAGAAATAATGATGGCGAATAATAATCACCCAGAATTTTTATCATTGGTCCACCCTTCTAACACCAAGAGCTACCATGTATGGAAAAATAAAAATAAACCATTCTACCAGGAACAACTAGTCATTGCTCACTGCTGAAGCCTCAGTAGACAGAGTGGGGAGGGGGGTTGTGTCAACCTGCGCTGCTCTTCTCCATGCTCCCCCGATGGAACAGTCAGGCACTCATCCATGTGGCCGTGCAGCAATCTTAGCACATCCCCACCAATCAGGTACCCTGCCAGAGGAACAGGGAGAGTGGGAGGGGAACTACGTCAGAATTCCCACTATCAGGCCTGTCTAACTGCAGTAGCATCAACAACATCAACTGCAACAAAAACAGCAGCAAAAAACAATAATAATGGACAACAACAGCAGCAATTCACAGCAACAATCTAAAACAGGTGCAGTTACATCTCATATATCAATATACAGAAATCACATTAAACATTGTAACTAAATCACATAAAATTACATAATATTCAGACAAATAATGGAATTGTTTACTTTTATCACATTTTCTGAAAAATGTGCAATACAATAAAGTTGCACACAGAGAATCAAAACATAAAAACGTAAAACTGAATCCACACATAAAACAACATGGCTGCAAAGATAGTTGTTGAATGTCTCCTCTCAGAGTATGGGGTCTCTGGCAGTAAATCACACACTTACTGGATCTTCAACCCGTTATGCTAGGCTTATTATGTTAACCCTTATGTTTATAAAATGTGGGCACTGACCCTATAAATGTCAAAAGTGACAAATCAAGAAAACAACACCACCACCTGATGGATCATGTCCTTTGAGCTCTGGTCTTTGAGGTAGCAGCCAGTACTAGTTCTGGAAAAGCTCCAGTGGCCACCAGGGATGTAGAGAGACACAGCACTGTTTAGCTCCTCAGCAGATGCCATTTTCCACAGCAATCCTTCTAGCCTGGACCGGCAACCATCCAGCGCCTTGGCCAGCAGAGCCCCTACACACATGCCAGGCTCACCTTGTGCAACTTCACTCCCAGAACAGATGGGTGCCACGCTCCACAAGGTCTGCTGGAAAGCAGCATCCACATGCAGACTTCCATTCCCATATGACAGGTGCTGTGTGTACAGAAGGACACAGCCAAGTTTGTGTTGAGTTGGTACGTAAGTCAGGGAGAAGGGGAGAGGTGGGGTCAAGAAATGGTGCTGTTACCACTCCCCCCACCAGAATTAAATCCTCAATGCATATCTTCCCCTCCTTCGTAGAAGGGCCTTCACTGTGGAGATCTACAAAAAGCAAGCTGCCACAATTTTCATTAAAAAGACAAAACAGATCAGAAAACATCTTCATGTCTCCACTGTAATACAGTTTCACACTTCACATGCTGTTCAGAAAAAAAAGGCCAGCAAGCCTGGCCTGATTACTGTCTCAGCATGTTTTCCATTAGATATTCATTTGATGTGTTTCCATCAACTGGGAATTCTACATTACATGTAAATTTGCCCCCCCCACTTCGTGGTTCACTTTTATCTCTTTTCTGAGCCCCACAAAGTAACATCACATAAGGACACAGAGTTTTAAACACATACCCATCAGTTCATGGGACCTACAGGACTCCACTATGCCCATCTAACATCTCAGCAGCCAGTACCAATTCATCATCTATGGTTTGCTGAGTGAATGCATGAAGAAGGGTCATTGCCACTCATCTGGACATCTCACTCACCAGATAGCGTTCTGACGAAACGCTGACAAGGATCAGGTCATCCCCCACCCTGACCTTCTCGCCCTCTGACCTCTGCTTGGAGGCAGGGTGGATGGTCCACCAACAGGCCTCACCTGTTAAGGTTACATTTGATTACATGCTTTTGCTTAATTGTATCCACATTTTATATCAATAATCTACTTTTTACTGTATGATTACTGAAAAGATCTATTGTAACGACAAAGTCCATTTGTAAAAGAATAAATGGAAGGCCGTTGTAACATAACATTTACAGTTCATGCACAGAGATGCAGACATAAACTCAGGCACACCTACACAAACACATTCACTGACACTAGAGATAGGTGGTATCAAGTGATTTATTCTACTTGTACTTAACTCAATTTTTAGAGAAACTACTTTTCCAAGTAATTCCCAAATATTTTTCTAGTGTAATGCCAGTAATTTTTTTCATGCACCTTTATCCTGTTGTATTTCTGAAATCCTCTTTTCATTGCGTTGATTTTTTTTCAAATTTAACGCATTAACTTTCTTTCCTTAACACTGATTGTTAGTATTACCACAAATCATGATGCCTTCTGTCAGTTTCACTACCTACTGTACAGCCAACGGCGACTTGTAGGGTGAACCATAAAAGATGCCAGTCAGCGGATTTATGTGGCTGATTTTGCCTGACAGTTTTACGTGCAGTGAGAAGAATCATAGTTCACTGCTGACCAGTGAGAGCTACAGGTGACTTTCTTCCCACCTTGATTGACAGCAATCTTTTTTATTCCAAGGAAGTGAACTCAGGAAAAAAATTAAATGTTTAAATGTAGTCCCTTACTGTAAATCTAGTTTAAATGTTTTATACATTAAGAGCATTTTTTTCTGTATTGTGAGAATTGCATTGCACTATATTTAAACAGGTGCATATATTTTTTAACGAGTTATACGGTGATTTGTTGTTAATTTATTACTATGAGTGTATGTGTTGCCAAACATTAACATTATCTCAATATCTATAAAACTGAATCTCTGCTTATCTGTTTTTTTTATGCACAGCTTTGTTTTTCAAGTCACAGACTTGAGATTTGGCGCCCAGGTACTTCTCACCCAAAGTTGGGTTCTTGTGCAGTAAAGTACATTAAACTCCACAAAGGTTACTTAGTCACACAGTAATGTAGGCAGATCTTCTTGCCCCACACACACATGCACGCAAGCACGTGTACGCTGATGAATTTTATCTCGCCCCTCTCCCCCGACCCAAGATGCCACACATGCTGCTACATCCATAAACACACACACCTACGTACACAGGCTGACAAATTTTCTGATCCCCATGCAAAAAACACAGGTTAGCTGAGACGATGGATTTTCTTGCCCCACACACACACACACACACACACACACAAACACCCGCACACAGTCATCCTCAGATTGGCTCTCCTTAAATGTGACTCAATACATCAGCCTGTCCCCTAGGTAAACAGCAATTCCAGAAAACGCCATGAAACTTGTTAGAAAATAAACCAAGGCACACATGGCTGTTAGACATGCCCTTTTGAAACACAGAGAAAGGGATCAATAGCACTGAGCAGAGGACAAATTTAACAGTATGACGCTGTTTGCGTGGTTGTTTCGCTCATGGACATTTCCAGGCATCCGTTAGTGAAGCTGTGTGAAAGACGATCTACCTGTTGTGTCTTCTTGCAGTCCGACATCAAATGCCAGTTTGTCGGTTGATGACCGTGAAGTAGATAAACAACAAAGGTACTGGAAAAATGCCAAGCATAATAATATTGGATCATTTAATATCACTATCTTTATTTTTTATTTTGTGTGGAGTAAAATCACAAAATTTTAAACAGTTTGCAATATAACATTAGGCACCAAAGTGTGGTAATAAAAAAACACAAAATGAAGCATCCTGATAAAAAGTTCCTTGAACGTTTTAGACAATTATGTTACTCAAAGAAAAATGTATTATGTCAAGAAACCGAGAGAAAAGTAGTAATAAACAGAGAAGCTCATTTGAACTGTATGCAGTATGTGTCATGGTGAAGACAGACATATTAAGGAGCAGCTTAGAAGACAAGACCCACCATCCCGCTGTAGGAGTGTCGGAGCAGCACAGCGTGGCCATACAGCAGTGTGCGATGTCCTCCCCCTTGGGCAGTCTGTGAAGCAACCAGCAAGAAGAGGTGTCACTAATGTTTAGGCCGCAGTGAAAATGAGGATGTGTTGTTTTAGACTGGTCCATGGGGTGAAACAGAGAGAGCAGAGAGCAACAGCAAGAGTATGGAGCAATGGGAAAGAAGATAGGGCCACAACAGAGAGTGCAGGCCAACAATAAAGATTGCAAAAGGTGACAACAGGGGGCAAAAAAGAAAGAGTGTTGGGCAAGTGAGGGGGCACAGGGTAATGGCAGAGACATTAGAGACAACAGTAGAGAGCAAGGAAATGCCAGAAAGAGCACAGGGCAAAATGATAAAGCGCTAAGCAATAGAAGACAGCACAGGAAGCTGCAACAGGAGATGCACAATTTTAAAGCTGCTTTCAAATTAGATGTGGTGCAAGAAGACAGAAAATCTGCAAATGGCCAAATCAAGAAAAAGCTGGGGCTTCCAGCCCAAAATGATGATAGACAACACACTGGAGTGTAAAAATAGCAGAGGTTCAAGTTGATTTATAAGACTTGTAATGCAACAGCTTAAAAACATATTAACATCACTTAAAGGTCATTTCAATGAAATAACATTTTATTGAAATTCGTGATTGCCGACTATTTCAATTTTCACTTAATATAGGATGCAAAATTGTTAACTTCAGCATAAATGAGAACTAATTGCATTACTGTTTGTTGTAAAATAAAAAATACAAGCCAAACTCTTTCACAGACTCTAAATTTGGCATACAAATGGATCGAGAAATATGATTAAAACATGTTTAACATGAATGGCTTTATGCAAATGGAAGAGCCCCCATGTTACATTAATACTGTAGTAATTACCTCCATTCTAACTAAACAGCTTAGCAGCAGATCACAGAAGACCCAGCTTTGAGTCTGCATATCTGAGCCACAGGTCAGCTCTTTCTGACCACTGAACAGCAAATGGTGTCCTGCTGTGTGCTTTTGAAAGAACAGCCTCATTTTCTCCATATCTTCACCCATGTCCTCTATGGACCCTCTGACTTCAGGAAATCACATTGAAATTCAACCCCCTCTTCAAGTCATTTGAGTGGCCAACAGCAGCAACTCCTGAAAACAGCCTGACGCAACTTGGTCAAGCATATGTTTTTATCCAAAGACAAACAAAGAGATGATATTTTGAAGCCCGTTGATTCTTCCTGCTCACAAGCATTTATTGGCCTTTGTCTTCAAGGCAATAGTAAGATAACCATAACACATTAGCTCTATTCTAGCATCTATTAGGCATTTGTCAAGGTACCTTAAATTTATAGTTCTCCATCTTATCTAATTAGAGACAAGGTGTGGCATTCCATGCTATCTCTACTGATGGCAGCAGTAATTTAATGTGACGGCCACATAGGAACCTTTATGTTCTTATTATAAGCATGTGAGTGAGAGGGGCCAGAAGACGTTTATTCTAATCAATCCAATCAGCAAAACAAAATGAACATCTACTGCACGCAAAACAGAGTCCAAGCTTTTCAAAACACATCCGTCTTCCAGCAATCTTCTCAACAGTTTTATAAAGATAGCACCTGACAAACAGGGCATCTGGCTCTCCGATGATACATCTTTTTTGCCACTTTCAAAACTCATTTTTAAAGGTACTCTCATTTGCACCATCGAATGAAGACGGGGTTTCTTTCTGACCTCAAAGCCAGCAACAGCTTGCTTTCTGAAGAAAAAAAGAAGCGATTTATTTGACAGTTTGATTGTCGTGTTCATGAAAAAAGTATAGAGGGAGCAATTAAAAAATGCTAAAGTTATATAGAAATAATGGCGAGAAATTGTCCCATTTCAGACTGGACAAGAAGGCTTAGCCTATTTGTCACTCAGCAGATGCTGCTATTCTGAGTGAGGTTCAACTGAACACACATCTTATGACTGCAAGTCCATGGCATCTACTGAAAGTTACAATCCCTTAGACCCCAACTAAATGGCAGAAACATGGGGCAATCTGTCATAGGTATATGCCTAAAAGTCTCGGGGGGTCCACAATTCGAAAGTCAAATGGTGTTACAACTAATTTGCCAGGTAGCTGTTTCTAAAGGAGACCAGGCTGTTAGTTACAGGTAAACATGGACTGCTGCATCTAGACAAGCCAGGTTCTCTTCACTAAGGAGGCAACAGCTGTGAGCTGAGGCTGGGGGAAATTTAGAGGGGAGCATGCAAGTGAGCAGTAAGAGCACCACTGGAAACAGAGCTGCAAAACTTACCTTCATCATGAATTTCTGTGAGCAGTTAAGAAAAAAACAAAAAAGCCAGTTAGCAGAACACAATAGAATTTTGCTTCTAAAACCCTGTAAACTGATCTGATGATCCAGATTCCAAAGAGAAACCTTCACACAAGTTTTAATGGGAAATCAGATCAGGAAACATCTCAAAGTGCATTACTAAAGCCAACAAACTTTCAATATGGAATTGTTTTTTTCACAGTCTTGAATCCTTTATTGTTGTTAGAAACAGGACAGTGGGCAGCTCTGAGACAGTCACACTGTAACTTGCAAATGAATTCTCCAGGCCACCTCCACAGGCCACCAGACTGTTAGAAGGATGTGCAGTGTAAACCTGTACTGGCTGGTCACAAGATAGAAAATGGCAAAGGACATGAACACATGCGTGCTTGTTGTCCTGGACAAGATGCACATCAAACAGGAAGAACAAACTCTTGAATATTTAAGAAAAAAATACATTGACCCAGGAAACATACTGCATCAAACACATGCTGTATTTTACCACCAATGCGATCAAACGGTGAAGCAGAATCGTTCAAAAGTACATTAATGACACAAGGATTAAATAGGAAAAGAGCAAGGAGGCATCATACACTACTGTATATATCAATCTGATTTATAAAAAAGTATTCAGTCCCAGCCTTCCTTTCACTAGAGAGCTCTGTTTTTCCAAACACTGCAATGCAGGAGCAGTTTGTTTAAGAACAGTCTGCTTTAACATTGTGAGAAACTCACCTCTGTTTATACTGGTTTACTTTTTATATGTGGAACACTGGAATTATAAAATTCTTTTACAATTTTAAGTCAGTGACTCAGTTCAGCTCCCACTGTATCTGAGAGTGAAGTCCTACCATACGTTTCCCTTTGGGGTACCGGTGTACTGCTTTGGCGCTATTCTCTGTCTAACTTTACCAGTACCTGCCTGAACATTATTTCTTAATTTCTGAAGCAGAGAAAATGACTGCTAAAAGAGACATGCATTACTTCATTCATTGCTTCTCTTTTTTACATTTACAATTAAAGGAGGATTTTTTCATAGCTTGAGAATCACCCAGCATATGAATTCAAGGTTGATGCAAAAAATTATGCTGATCATACAACATGAGGGTGGTAAAATTATTCAGAAACATCATGCCTGTAGATCTTGCTCTTTTATATTCAGTCCAACGTCCACAGGCTTCAATCATTGCAGAAAAATCTGATTGTCATTCAGGTAGACTGATGAATGTCCAACTCGTCCACATGACTACAGCATACAGTTTTGCTCTGTGGGCAATATTCTACAGTCACTCTTCTAGTAAGGGACAGATAGATTCATACGAAATGATCAAGTTCTTAAGAACGGTTTTTTCTTATGACTACTATTTTTCTGCACAATGATGCCAAGAGTCCACATTCAGCCAGCATTTAGTCCACACTGCGTGAATTGCCTTCCTTCTAACTAACTAGCTTAGCAGTAAGTCAGAGAACATCCACCATTCAGCCTGTGTATCAGAGCTAAAGGTTATATAGAATTGTGGATCAGATATGTATGTAAAATACTTTCCCAGAAGGTTTGCACTAAAGGTAGGCATATGTGAAGAGTCTGTATTATTATTATTAGCATTCACATGTGACTCAATTGTTGACCATCTGCACACACCTCAGCTGTGCAGGGGTGTGTGGCCTTAGCAACCCAAAGAATGGTGGCACCTGCAGAATATTGCCCTGGATTCTCCATGACTGAACTCAAGCAGGTATGGTTTTGTTGGAATGCTGGCTCATCAAAGGTGGGTTGAAGAAAGGCTGACATACCCATTTTTCCACATCAACTTGCTGTGGAAATTCAATCCAGAGAGAGGAGGAAGAGTAAGCTGCTTAATATTTGAACAAAGGGGTGCAACTTGTTGTTAAAATAGAAACTAAAAAAATTTTTTTTAAAGGGGCACAAATGATAGGGTTTTATGTAGTTGTTGTAGTAAAGGATATGCAAACAAACAGGAAACTAGATGCGTACTCATGGAATTCTTTAGGAAGAAAAGGAAGGAATTCTTCACCTCATATGCAGTAGCAATGCTTGCCAGTCTAGGCAGCAGATAGGTCCAAAAGAAGCCAGGCTTCATCATGTTCTTGGACTTTCCAACCAGATAGGAGGCTGTAATTAACTGTAATGTTCAATCTTTGTCAAACAGGACCAATAGCTATGCACTGGCAGGAACAGTAAATGCACTAAATTTAGGCCACACTTTAAAGAAGACATGGTCGTCTGAAGGGGAACATTGAAGAACCATGCAGAAAGGTTTCGGGAGCTCCCCTCACTTAAATTTCAGAATAAGAGTGCTTTAGTGCCCCTGCTCCATATTCGAAAATGATTTGAAAAAATGACTGCCTCTAAAATTGAGTTAAGCTCCATTACCCACACCAGCAGCCAACAAAATGAGCTTACGCATAGGAAGATGTAAGCAGCATATCCCTTACAAAAATATCTTTGTTAAAGTTTATGGGATGTGTATTCTTTTAAAAAATATGTACACATGTAATAGCAAGGAGCCATGCTTATCTCCTGGCTGGGTGCTGAGAAGAGGACACTGAGGTGTGATCAAATTACAGCATTTGAAATGAATGAAAAAAGAAGGAAACTGCAGAACTACAAGCATCTCCAAGATAGTGCTGCAAGCAGAGCAAATATCTTGCTTATGTTGAATTACTTTGGCATAGTTATACTGTTTGTTTAGCTAAAACCATGTTAAGTCCATTCTGCCCCACCTTAAGCCGAGTCACTTTCCAAGCCAGTATAGTACCAAAAAAGTGGCACGCTTGCATTACAGTTAATTGCTATGCGGATTTGTAACCTGAAGGTTGTGCAGTGCCTGCTATTCAAGGACATGCCTAAGGGTAGGCTTGGGGGTACTGAACTGTAAACAGTTCTGTTAATTTGGACTGTGTGTGAGACAGTCCTGCCTGGGTACCATCCCTGGGATTTTGAAGACTGGCTTTGGGAGTACTGGCCCTATTAGAGGATTCCTTCCTGGTTGTCACTTTCATGCTGTTGCCTTTGTGTTTTAATAAATGTGATATTACGGCAATCATCCTTGTGTCTTCGGTGCCCAGGGCCACTCTTACCCAGGGTCACATTTGCTTGTTCAAGACCTTATAGGGGCACAGCTGTAGTACTGTTGACAAAGGCTGTTCATCTGAATTTTTTTTAAAGTATCACATTATCTAAATGGACAAGGCTAAGATTTCTTGTAAGAGGTGCTTCATCTAAACAAACTCAAGGAACACGATGCTCTGCCAAATAAACATGATTGTATTCCCAACTAACATAATACTATACCAGAGGAAGATGACTATTAGCAAAAGGGTAGTGGGAAGGCAGTGGCTGGTTGCTCTGGGATTTTTTGGAAATTGTTTTGGATACTACATGCTGATGGTACTGTCCACAAAATAGTAATTATTACTGTTACCCCTTGTCAACCTATTTCTGCCCAACACGGAGAGACAAGTGATCAAAATTACAGGACAAAGGGAATTATTGACTTGGGATGCATGATCTTGGAGCTTGATTCAATTTAGCAAAACAACAAATTAATTTTGAGCAAAAATGTGTGATTGTATAATGTACATACTGTATTTACTGTACCAGCTTTAACGGTAACATAGCAAAATCATTTAATAAACAGTGTTATTTTCAAGTTACACGATGTCATGTAGTGTTTATTTCTATGAATAAGCCATTAAGAAAACATGTAGTAAATATACCACTTGTAATATTACTATTAATGTATCCAGTTTATTTTTCATGTCTTGAGCAAATACCTAACATGAGCTTGACTCAAACAACTGACATTTGTAGAAATATTATTTACTAGATTTGAATGAGATGTTTTGCATGGTAAAGACAAGTTGACAATGAGTCATAATTGCTTATTGTGTATTCACAGCCTTCCCTTTTATGTCAGTTTTTTACTAGTCTGGACAGTACTGAAGATTTTACTGGATCAAGGGAATGTTTTGACAGAGTTTTATCCAATGAAACTGTGACAAACTATGAGAGATCTGTGGTGATCTCACACCTAAGAATGACCCCTTTTCTAAAACACCGTGTTGAGCTTATTTAATCAGACGACGACTGATTCTTTTGCAACCAAGATGTCTGCAATCAGGCCCTTGTCCACAAAGGCAGCGTAACAGACACAAGCAATGCCATTCTCGTAAAATCCACCACGCCAAAATGGCTGCCATGTGAACAGTAGCCGCAAAAATTCAACAAAGACACTGGAAAGTGAACTCAAGTCTAAGTCATGTGCAGATGTACAGCTCACTGTCCGCTCCTAATCTTTGGCAAACAGCTACTGCACCGCAGCTCAAGTCTCCCTGGCAAATGAATAAATAAGCAAGAGGCTCTCATCCCTTTACATAATTGGAGGCATGAGAGAGACATCCATTATGTGCTTCATGCTGAAGAGGGCACACAAGGCCAAGGGGTTAAGTAGAGCTCCTAGATTCCAAGGCCAAAATATTCAAAATAAACTTTTTTTCTTGTCTTTTTCCCAGTGCAAGAGAGAGGTGGGCATCCCAGGGCTATTCTGTCTGGTCTTGTTCAGTGGAATCAGTGCCCCTGTTTCTAAGGTAAAGGAAACCCTTCTCCAGGAACCAGATGAAGCCCTCTTTGGGAGCAGGTGCAATGATTGGACCATCTCTTGACCTCACGGGGTCAGTCTGATAGCTGCTCTTAGTGGCTTACTTCACATTATTTGATCCTTTCTGTGCTGTTACATGCAGGATTACAAACAATCTATACCCACCATAACCCATGTAGAATCAGACACCCACAGCCAGGTCCACGTAATTTCAGTCATACTGTACAACTACACACGTCTGCAGATCAAAATCTAATTTCTGGTGTGCATGCTAAATCTGATTATGGAGACAAAAAATGGACTTTAATCTTTCTGTAATCTCCTGATTTATTCTGCACAGGGACCATGCACAACTTTGCCTTTTTTCTCTGATTTCACAGCAGCAAAAAATAGTAATAATACTGTATAACTGTACAGTACTGCTGAACCCCCGCCACCTTGATAATTTCCAGAATATTTTTTGTGTGTAACCTTTGAATTCCATATCATACTTACATAATAAAAAATTCTAACAAGATAGCAGAACTATAACACTATAAATATTATTCTGTGAAAATGTAACGAAGGGCAGAAGCTGCTTATTGTGATTTTCAATCCTAACCCACCCCCCCTCCCCACTGCTTCTCACAAATGTGGTTGGCTTACAAATGAAATGTGAATCTTTGACTCTTGTATTATACCCTTCTCTCTTTCTCCCTCACTGTCACCATTCCTGTCTATGTCTCTGCCTGAATCAGTCTGCAGACCTGTCATGTACCCACTACTGTCACAGCCATCATTACAGAGCAAATGCACACACTTTAGACCCCCAAGTTGCATCGCTTGTTAGCCTCATATAAGAAACATACACTGCAATCCAGAGTCTCAACAAGGGAAGAATCCAGCTGATGATCTCCTCAGTCACAAGACAAGAGTGAGGAAGGAAAGCCATATTTGGCCAGTTTTTTAAGCATACACCAAGCTGGTGCAAACTAGCTTCTCTCTCTCTCTCTCTCTCTCTCTCTCGCTTTTGCAAACTGTTCATGTGCATCTTCCTTCAGCTCAGTGGCAGGAGCACCACAATGACCTGGATAAAGAAAGCTCTTAATGCTGGTGTCAGTTCAGAGAGGAAAAGCAATTTTTCTGGGGTTTGAGGAAACAGGCCATATATTTGATAGAGATAAAATGCACTCAAAATTCATGTTTTGGTGAAAAGTCACACATCTCCTGTTAGCGACGTCCAATTGTCTCTTGTGAAATAATTGAAAATCATGTAATACTAGACTTCTCTCCAGTGCATCAATGTAAAAAATAGTAAACAAAATCTTTGGCACATTTTGACATATGTCACATTTTGACATAAGCATGGAAGATAAAAAGAAGCTTTCCTCGGTAGCGCTGATGCACTCGGCCTACAACAAGAAATAATGCTCTTTCCCAGAAATTGGTCTGAACTTATTCAAACCTTAAGTAATGAGCTATCAATTCTTGACAGAGGTTAATTGAATCATTTTGACAAGAGCTGCCTGGTAAGCATGTAGGTGTTTGGTTCCAAACGCACTGGGGATCATGGGCTATTACCATGACACCTGAGTGCCCATTCTCTTGTAAAAATAGGACAAGAGAAGGACTTTTTGCAGTAATTTTTGCACTGGTCAAAAATAACATTCACTCTTAAAATGAGAAACTTCTGGCTCAGTTATACTCTTGCGTCTTTTCCACAGTAACCGCAATCGTACATTTTTCAGTGATAAAGAAGAAGGATCAAATTAGATGAAACTACAGAACCAGTCAAACGTTTAAGTACATCTAGCCACCCTGCGCAATACTTGTGTTTAAGCCACACGATCAGCCACACAAAACAGTCAACAAAACAGAAACCGAAACTGTCTCTGAAAACTGCTACAGAAGAGCTGAGAAGACCAGTTGGCATTTATTCTACTCAATGTGAAACATTGCAAAAAAACTTTTGTTTTTGGGAAGCATATACTAACTTTTGACTGGTTCTGAACTGCTTTTGTTATTTAATGTTTCAGAAGTTCAGAAAGCACACTCTCAGTGAATATAGACCAAATATATACAAGCTGTTTTCTTGTACAACAGTATAACATATTCAGTGATTGGATAGATGGTTTTCAGAGACAAATCCCTCTAGTCATCACATATATTTAGAAATCAAGCCACTGCTTATTTGTACTATTTACAAAATTAGGTTGCCTTTTACGTTTTGCTTAACAACACAAATTCTAACTCTATACAATTAACATTTCCATAAGCAGCTAGGCATCCAATGGGAACAAACCATTTACATGGAACACCAAGCAAGACTTTTCACTCATGCATGCATAAACACCGCATGTCAGTCACATGGGTTTAAGAAGTGACACATGTGTTATCTACTCTAATCATCATGCACACCAAAGAAGAAATGATTTGTTATGAAGCCGTGCATTCATTTGTCTTCAAGGTCTGGTCAATTTGGCTCCATGATGGCAGGGTTAAAAGATGATGGGGGGGTGCATCAGTACCTTCCCAAAGCTGTCAATGGGACTGATGTCAATGGACCCACTGGGGAAACATTTGACAAACAGCACCCTTGAGTATTCAGCTTTATGGCATAACAGAAAACCAAGTGCCATTCTTGCATTTCCATCTCCAAAGTGCAGAGGACTTTGACCGATTCCATAAGTACCAAAATACCTTTTGAATGCCACAGGGGCCATAAGGTGGCATATATTTTAGTCCTGTAACTTAAGACTAGGAAAGTGCCACCCATTTATCAACCTCTCAAGAACATGACACATGGGTAGGTTTCTGACTACTTGCCCCTTCTGCTTTCTCTTCAGTGTTGGCCAGCATCTCCTGCAGGGCCCGGACAGACAGGGACTGCTCCAGAACAAAGGTGCAGATAGACAGGTCCGGAGGCACATTCTGAAAGACAGTTCAACAGTCACCACAGGCACTGGTTCATCAGCTGGGAATAAATTCTACATGGCATCTGCATTGGTTGAAGAAAGGGAAGATTTATTGTCTGTTCTCACTGACATATCGTGAGAAAAGGAAATGATTTGCTTTGAAATCGAGTTCTACACCGACTGTCAGTCTGCGTTTATTTATTTTGCACTTTTCTCTAAAACAACATACAAGTCAGAGAAAACAAAAGTGTACTTCACTTTTATTCTTATAATACATATAACAACAAGCTACATGACAGAAAATTAGTCAATCAGTTAGAGTTATTGTTTAATGTATTCTAGTATTATCTGTTTGTTCCTCAACACAACGTGCAAAAGAGAATATCTCATTTCATTGGTTTTTCCAGGGATCCCTGAGAAGAAAAAAATGTTTCATTTTCTGTTACTCAGACTCACAGTGACAATCATGTGCATACAAGCAGGAACACTTAAGCCTGTAAGAATAAAAACGTAATTTTTTTCAACTAATATCTTTTTTAGAATTACATACAGTTAAATAATTTATCATCTGCAAATTAAGCTGGGAAATGTCTTTTCGTAATACTTATTGATTTCCATGAAAATGATGACCAATAAAATTGCCAGCCCCGTGCAGAAACAGGATCTCTGATGTATCTGTTCAGTACGTTTTCAGTTTGGTACTTTATCATCAAAAGTAGTCGGTGTTTTCTTTGAAACTAAATTACAAGGCCATTTTCATTAAATACATCTCTCGCAGAGCAGTCAGCAAATACTGCATACAGCCAGCCTGCAGCATCTGATCAAAGCCAGGCTCGACTGGCAAGGTTTAAAAAAACTATGAAATATGATATAAATATGTTAAAGGTTCTAGAAAAAGAAAATGACTCTTTGTCAGAGTCAAAGTACCAGCAATGCCAAGTGTCATTCATTTGCTCGAACTGCATCAAAATCTCAACTGGAAACAGTTAGGTGATGCTTCTTAGCTCTTCCTGCTGCCTTTCTAAGCTATTTCCACAAAGGGGTTCTGGGAGTGAGAAACACAGCCAAAAGAAAAGAGAGAAACCGCTTGATGTGGACAAACTAGCTAATAAAGCTTGTAAGGACATAGCTTAGCATGATTACATCACCATTGTTTCAATTTGCATGCTGACCAGCTATTTGAAGGACTTTGCGCAGAGTTCTGTAAGAAGGAATCAAACAGACTGCACATATAATCTCATGGCAGCAGGACTGGTTACGGCTGAATTTTAAGGTTTGTCATAATCCATGCTATCTGACTGGGTGCCATGGCAGCATGAAGAATACTGCGGTGCCTCGAAGTCATGGGTATGTGGAGACAGACCTTTTCCAGGGAATGAAGGCCCCCTACTGGAAGCGCATCACACTGCCCAGAAAGTGCTTAAGGAAACAGCAGCAACATCAGTATGTTCACTGACTCACCCACCTGACTTAGCTTAGCACTTGGGAAAAAGTAGCATATCGAAAAAAGGAATTAATACGTCCACATCCCACAAGATGACCCCAGTGAAGTATCACTTCACAGTAGGGGTTTGGGATGAGAGACCTGCTGTAGATGATTAGGACTATATCCTGTAAACAGCTGTCTTCTCAGAGTGACTGCCACATTAGATGACTGTGTTGCTATGCACCGCCGTGAAAGTGACCATGTTCTTTAAAATGGCAGCTTTGTGAGATTTACTATACTTTGTTAGGGCTGCCCACTTTAACAGAAATATGTTCTGAGATCCTTCATGTTCCAGGATCCTATAAGTGTATCTGTGCCTTGTGGACTAGGGATGCTCCTACCTTGGAGTTGGACGTGGACTCCAGGAAGCACAGCCGATTTCCAAAGCCCTCTGCAGCTAGGCAGAGCTTCTGTTGCTCCTTGTGGACAATAGCAGAGCATTGAAGTACCACCTCGTCATCCTGCCAGGGACACAGAGCACATATCCAGTCATGGTTACGGAGATAGCCTCTGAAATGAATCTCTTGCCTGGCTACTGCCAAGCATGCTGCTAGGATCAGATTCTACAAAAAATAAAAACCCCTCTGGCTAAGACAGAAACAGCTAATCTCCAAAATGAGAAGCCATTTCATCTGGGTACACAGACCATAGGACAAATTTAGCATTCTATCCTTTACTAAATGTTTGTAGTCAAAAAAAAAGAAAAAAAATGGTCTTCATGGCAAAAGTAACCCAAACACTAAGGCCTGGACACCTGCTGGACCTGCCTTATTGTCAGTGTGAGCCAGTAGACAGCCATGGAGGCAAAAGGAGTTCAATTTGACTGAGTTGCAGGCAGAGGAACATCAAGGTCAGTGCACAATGAGTAAAGCAAACGCATGTTTGTGTGCCATGTGCGTCATTTCCAGGGAATACTATAATTATCATTTCTGGGAACATATTTCCCAAAATCTAGGAACCCCATAGATTAAAGGCTGTAGTTGGTATTTTACTACATGTTCATGCCATACAGATTATGACAAGCCAATAGACACCAGTATTATATATAGTAATGTATATACTCAGCTGATACTCTTATTCCGTGCGACTCACTACAGCTACTGTGTACACATTATTATATATATTAAGGACTAGAAACACCTAACACACCTCCATAAAAATCCAGATTATCGAGGAACTGTTCTGTTTGTTTGTGTGTTTATGTATGTTATATACAAACAATTAAAAGGTAAAATTGGTTTTATATTAACACATATCTTAATTATTATATTTAATACTGTATCACCTCAAATGTGAAGAATCATGCTCAAGCCATCATGAGCAAGCAAAAACATCCGTCACAAGATATACACTGAGTTGCCAGTTTATTAGGCATACTCCCCACCTTCACACAACTTATACATTCAAACCAGTCATATTTCACATGACTGCAGTGTGTGGTATAAATTAGGCAGAATACTGTTTCTAGCATCAGTTAGTGTTCAGCTGAGGAATAAAGTGGGCAAAACAAGTGACTTTGAATGTGACATGATAGTTGGCACTAGGCATGTTGTTTGTAGCATCTCTCAAACATCTCTCTTTCTAAGCTTTTCATGCACAGTGGTTACAAAGGTTTACACAGAATGACACAGAAGCAAAAAAGTATCAGCGATTGGTGATCCTGTGGACAAAAACAGCTTGTAGATGAGAGGATTCAACAGAGAATGGCAAGAATCCTGCAGGCAAACAGATGGGCCACAACCAGGCATATCACATCTGAATTCAACACTGATGTACAGAATGTTATCTCAGAATGCAACACATAAGAATTTATCTCGAATGAGCTACAACAGCTGAACACTATGTCAGATGCCAATGCACAGGCACAGGAGCATCAACACTGGACCATTGATGAGCAAAAAAAACTTGCCTGGGCTGATGAATCTAGGTTCCTTTTGCATCATGAAAAATGATCAGAATTTGGATCAAATAACCTGAGTCCATGGAGCCAACCTTTTTTGTCATAACAGCACAGGTCTGTGGTGACAGCATGATGGTGTGGAGAATGTCTTCCTGTCAAATATTAGGGCTTCTGATACCTATTGAAGAACATCTGAATGGCTTGACATATCTGAACACTGATGCTGACAAGTTCATCCCTTCATAGCTATACTTTCAGCATGATATCCTGCTGTGTCTCAAGGCATCTATCATCACTAAATTGTTCTAGTAACATGACAGTGAGTTTTCACTGCTTCAGGGGTCTGCACAGTCCCAAATATCCACCCTATCCAGGGATGCAATGAGGTTTTGGTGGGTTTGCAGCCATCCAAATTGCAGCAACTACACCACACAATCATTTCCACTGGTATAACATTCTTGCAGAATGCATCCAGCATCTTGTAGAATCCACACCCTAATGATTTCATGCTGTTCTGAAGGCCAAAGGTTATGCAAAACACTACTAGTTAGGTGCACCTAATAAACTGATTGCTCAGTGTGCAGTTGAACTCAGTGTTGTTTCCACTGCTCTGACATAAAAATTAAAGCTCAAAGCCATTTGAATTTTGCTTTCTTAGTGTCAAAAACAATTAGGGTAAATTGGATAGACTGAAACAACTAGAAGGTTGTATACATTCGGGATAAATATATTTCACTCCATTTTGCCCTTGCGAGTATAACAGTTTATATATTTCAGGGCAGCAGTAAATAGCACATTTCCACTTCTGTACCATACTTCAACTTTTAAATTATCAAAGATTACAGTACTTCCACACATATTGCTACTGAGGGCCCCTAAGTCTATTCACAAGATGGACAAAGCTAACGCTTAGCAAAAATTTTGGTTTCAAAAACACATTTCTCAAAAATGCATAAGTGGCAGAAATGGCAAAAAAAACCCTTATGGAACACAAAACTCTTTCTTGCTCTCAGTGAGATTTTAGCAACACCCTACATCATTTGCTTGATAAAACCGATGCCTTTAATCACTGAAATAACATTTCAACTATTTGTGGGGTATTGAGAATGCCAAAAAAACAACTCTGCTGGATACATTATTTTAATAAAATTCATTTAGGTGACAGCTTTGTCTAAGCAGCCCAACAATGTTAGGTCTGTACACTGTTAGGTCTGTAATGTACAATTATTTACCCATTTGTACAGCAAAGTATTGTTTATGGGAGCAATTTATGGTACCTAGCTTGATGGAGGATATCAATGTGAAAGTGGGGTTCAATCCCAAGTCCTTCAATTGCACCGCAATGGCTCTAGCAAACATTTGAACTTGCAACCTTTGATCATTAAACTGCTTCTATCAAAGTTATACCTGCATGTTAGTGTTTTAAATGCAAAGAAACAAAACACAAGTTCAAACACATTAATTGAATAAACAACGTGCTGCTTGAGGGAAAAATAGGGATGCAGTGAAAGTATTCCACTAAAGGACATTTGTTTCTTCAAGAAATATTTACTACACCGTTCTCTGATTGACCACAAATCTTTAAAAAAAAGCTGTAGCATGGAAGGCAGAAAAATGGTAAGGAAATTAGAATGGTTTTGTCAAAGGCTTCAAACCCAGCCAAATCTGAAAAAGGAATCCAGAAAAGCACAAGGTGTATGCCAAAAGCACATTTTTAAGCTCAGTCATCTCTCTTGACAGGGCAGCCACGAAAACCTGGAGTATCATCAAGTTCCATTAAGCAGACCATATCTCTACATCAATACAATGACATTTGTCATACACAGAAACAAATAAAAAAGAACAAACCAGGTGTTTGACAGCACACGGCTCTTCATTTGGCTGCTGTGCTGTGCATGGCCAGTGTTATTCCCCCAGTATTATACGTTTTTAATAGTCTAATAGTTGTCGACAAATCTGATGTCTGTTTGTGTTCTTGCAAATGAGACTGAAATGTATGCCCATATTTCTGTGGGACTGAAGAGTTCTACAGTTTTCATAAGATCTTACCTGCTTATACCAGGGAGTCAGTAATGACATTGTTTTCTAATTCTCTGCACCCAAATGTCCTAAAGCTACATAGGACAGTTTTTCATACAAACGTAAATTAAATTTAAAAATGTTTGCACTATCTGGTTGACTTTCTTTGAATAATTTGTTTGCCAATTTTGTTACATTTTCTCTGAATATTGCTTGCACCAGAATTATAAATTTCTTTAAAAAAAAAAAAGAATTTCAGCAGACATGTTCTCAAACTTTGCCAGTTTTTAATTTGGGTATAGCAGTGGAACTGAAATAAAGATCCATTATCTGCATTATTTTGGAGTGCATGATGTATTATGAGGCATTTAAAGAATTTTTAGGATTAAAGGCATATAAGGATGGTCATCTGACTACACTCAGAAGGGGTATTTGCTTCATCATGCTGTTACTGGAGTCATCTCCCTTAGCCAAAAGGTAGAAGCATTTTAACATTGCTTCCTGTCATTTATAGGATGCCAACACATCTTATGACTCCCCAGTCAGATGTCTAATTTCCATTACTGCCCTGTACGGGATCCCCGTGGTTCTCCAAACATGGCCAAGATTAGTGAGACAAGCAGCAGGGAGCAGATGAGTCACCTTCGGATAAGTGCGGGGGTGTATAGTCTAATTTAGGACAGCCAGAGACCATTTGCCTTTATAATTTCACACTTGCGTCAACTTTGTCATGTTCACCTCACCTGTGCCCTTTCTTTGTGAAGTTCTTGTTTGAAACACACAGCTCAGCCATCACTTACGTGTGGGAGATACGGTGCACTGAAAATGGAGCTCTATTAAATACAAATGGAAGTGAGGAGGTGGCACTAGACCCCTGACTGCTTACAGAAAAATTTTGAATGATGGGCATCGATACCATCAGTAGCCTGTTAACAGAACAAACCCCAATTTCCTCCGCAGTACAGAAAAATGACGGGAGAAATGTTGGCAGTTTTATGTAAAAATGTTCGTATTTCTAAGGTAACTGGGATGGGTACATTATCTCTTTATTGGCTTTTCAAGGGTGAGATTAGGACTTACAGCTCTACCATATTTGTAATACACATATAGTGCCAGTAAAAAGTGTGAGTCAACTAGCTGGAAATGAGTTTTTGTTTTCACAAGGCATTTGATTTTTTGTTCTGGAGATCAGCCGACATGTATGCCCAGCTCTTCTACAGCAATTCGGTAAAATGTATAGCACTTGTGGGTCACTTTGTTCACTTATCCCATACAAGTATGGCTTAGGTTGCCCACATGTACTCATGCTTCTCAACGATACAATATGCGATAACAGCAAACTATTACATGGTTGCAGTGTCAATACTGTATGATTTCTTTGATGACATTTGAACATGGTAGATCTTAAAGTGAAGAACATTAGCTGCTGTGAGTTTGTCCGTTACACTTAAAGGTCAATGTTACAAGAAGTAACCTTGCTTTACAACCTTGCCAAGTTACATTCACAGAGTTCCGCTAATAAGTCATTCAAAGGATTACAGCATCGTGTTGTATAATCCTGTTATCTGTATAAACTACATAACAGCATGCTCAACAACCCTTATACAGATTGCATAATGTGAATTTAGTGTCTAAATTAACTGTTGAATAACACTTTAACACTTACTAATATTGGTTAACTAACTTGTCACAATCCACTCACTCCTTCCAGCGCTATGATATGACATTACTAGTGTGAAAAAGTGAGACAGTTGAGTCACCACACAGTAACTTGCTATATTTATAAACTTAAAGCCTTATCCGCATAAACAAAGGAAAACTCAAGGAAAAATTTGGTTTATATCATCACCTTTTGCATACTTATTAGAATGTTCTGTTAATGCTGAACCCATAAAAACACACTGGCATACAGTACATCTTTGGATAATGACCCCAGTGACAAAATTCAGAAGCTTACCCAACTTTTATATTTGAAATAAAAATCAGAAAGTATCTGATCTCCGTTCATCTAACAAACTGAATACAGCTCACACTAAGCTAACTGATTCGTGCGATAGGAATCTATAGTTTACAGGACAAAACAATGGCACAAAAGTGAAGACTGTCAGCCAAACTCAACAGCTGTCAGGCAGTTAAGAAGCCATTCGCTTTCGAATGCAGTAAGAAGTACTCTGTTAAGAGCAAACCAAGGAAATGGCAGCAGAGCAGCAGAGACACAAACTCAAGTGAGAGAGCCTTCTGAGTAGTCAGACCACCTCAACCTCACCCCCAATCCACTCAGTTTTTAGCTCACTTGTATATAATGTAATCTAACATTGGAAAACTTAATGCCAGTAAAGTACTGTGGAATCTATGTTTGGATTGAAAGGCGTAAGAGTCAATGACAGAACAATTGTTGATTGTCACAGATAGAGCGATGAAGGAGGGAACACATCTTTCCTGATGTGTTTGCCTAACATGAGGAGTCCATTCTATTTACTTTCTAATCCAAAATCAGCACATTTTTCCTATCATTCCCAGCAACCAGACCTGTACACTGTACTTTGCTGCTACATTTAGTATACGAGACTGCACAACAGGAACTATTGTGGTGCACAAAAATACCTTGCTTAAATCACTCCCAATGCTGATTCAAATACTAACAGGAAAAGGGGTCTTAACTGAGCCTGAAAGAAAGCAAGAAATTCTCCTGATCTGGGTCTGATAGGAGTGGCAATTGATGTGATTCTCTGGATTATCCAAGTTCTTACATGATAATCCAAAGGTAGACTTGAAAATAAATTACATTATATTAATTATCTTCCTCTACAGGAGTTCAGTTCCAGGATTTGACCTATAACCTTTATACTCTCAGAACTGAAAGACCTCCCTGTCTCTGAATGAAGTTCCAAGTTACTTAGTGACATCTGTTCCACCATGTTCTGCAGAGAGTTTCTGGCAGTGACGTGGAAATTATTTCAAGGCACCTTTTTGCAAGCCTGAATCTTCCATTTATTTGTGTATAACTCTGAATATTTTATAAATGCAGGTAAACAGCAATGGCCCTTGCGAGACATCATCTCTGTTCTCAAAACGTAGTCCCAGAATAACAATGCCATATTTATTCATCAGGAAATTTTTCAGTTTCAAAGCTCAGTCACGATGAAAGATCCGACTGTCCAGAGCAATACATGTTTAAGTCCTGTCAGCCAAAGAGACTAGCTTTCAAAGCCCTTGCAGAAAACAGATAACCTTCACGTGATCCAGCAACAAGCACCACATACTGTTTTGTGGCCAATCTGTGATCAGCAACCAGGTAATCATTCATGCCATTTATTCCAACCACTACAGCACTGAGATACCCATCAGCCTGCAAACCATTTGGCCACCTTTGACAATGCACCTCCGCAATGCATAACAATCAGAGAATGCATCAGTAGCGGTCCAGAATATCCCTGCAGAGAAGATGAAGGAAGCTCAGATCCTTCACAAATAACTGAGCGAAAGAACAACTTACAAACAGTGGGTAAAATAACACTGGAGCCATCATGTTTTTCCTTAGTGTGACACAGAGAGTCTCTGCAGGAAAACAGTGCTTCCTGATTATTAAGCAGCCCATCAAGCCCATTAAGCTATCACCATGGATCTTGCTGTAATTTGAAATTATTAATATTTAATATTCAGGAAAAATAAATCAAAACATGACACATGTAATCAATGGTAAAGGAAATTTAAAAACCTGAACCACCTTGACTCTCCACTAACATTAAGGGCTGAGCTTTCACTTGGACTGCCAGACATTACATCAGTGACACAGTTGCATAAAGCAAACCAAAGTTGCTCTCCAACATCGACTCAGGCCAGTGAGGCAAATCTTAAGATGTTGACAGAAAGCAAAAAAAAAAGTTTAATCATAGTCATACAAAAGCCTTCAACTTCCGTATCATACTAGAGGCTTAAGCGGGAAAAATATGAAGCTTTAAAGTATTTTCAGAAAGAGTACAGAAAGATAAGTCCAATGCTGAACAAATGTATTGCTGCTCAAGGCACAAGGAGTTTCGGGGAAAGACAGACGAGAGGTGTGGTAGAACCTCTGGCTTACATCTCCTCACATATTATTGCTCCTGCGCCCACGCATTGAGAAGGATCACATAACTTTGCTGCCATGTATCCTATTTGCATCCATTGCTGCAGCTCACAACAAAACTTGACTTTTGCCAGACACACTGAACATGCAGTGATGTATTCCAAAAATGTTTTTCCAATGCAATTATGCTACTAAATAAAAAAAAAAAACATTTTTTCTGCTGATGGGGTAGTAGGTAATAGGACTTTCAGCTCCATTTTCAAATACAATAGCATCTTACTTCTTCATACCCTGGGAAGTATGAGATGCTGACACCCAAGCATTTATACACTCCAGCAGAAAGTCATGCTATGAGTTAAGAGGCTCAAAGTTGTTTTTCCTTAATTGGTATCTTTCTGCAAGCTAGGTATATATTCGCTAACCTGCGCTTAATATTAAACATCAACCAGTATTATCAAGCAAACACTCAAAACACTGTATGGCTGTATTTAGTTACTGCATTTTTAATAAAAAATAATAATAATACATTTAATTAGAAAAATTTTGAATACTAGTGCATCCTGTAATGGCCAAAACTGTGAGCCCTGAAGGCCCTTATGATCAATGAAGAACTACAAAGTCAAAGCTATAAAAAGAAATAACTAAGCAAGATGTATAAATGCCATGTCTGTCTTCTGGCATGTCTTTGGAACACAATTTATTTTAATTTATAACTATGAGGCTTCAGTTATTCTGTCACCAGTGCATGAACCTTATAACCATGGTTTCTGAGGTCCACAATTACTTCTACAAAAATCTAAATGCAGCAGAAAAAATCAACAAGGGTAAGCTTTTTCTTCCCCCAACTCATTATACAAAAAGAAGAGAAACTGAAAAAAAAATCATTATGCAATGACAATATTATTTTCTTCATTACCAAGGCCAGCAGCAGTCATATAAGAAAGGCCACACAAAATGCACTGTTTAGTGAAAACAGTTCCTGTTGGCTTCGCTGATATATAGTATGGCAGACCTGAATATTTGCTTCGAACCACATTTGATGGCAGAAAGCAGCACAGAGCTCTCCTTCCAAACATGGCAGCTGACGCAAAAGAAATAAATAACAAAATTCACATTCCTGGACAGGTACCAAGATGGCTAAAGTGTGTAAAATCAAAGATATGAGCTACAGGTTGAGTTGGATGTAGACACAGCTCACAGTGTGTGAATATTGCTGAGCTGAGCACTCTGTCGCTCTCCCATTAGAAGTGCTTGTCTATGTGTGCACCTGTAATTCCCCTAATTTGAAGCATGTGAGCAAATGGGACACGTAGCCACACAGTGGTGGAAATCCATAGTGACAGTTCCTTGAGTGCTCAAGAAAAAGTACAGTGGAATTGCATACACTGTGCTTGCTTTTAGCCTCAAACCCGCAGTGTTCAAATACTGCTTCTGTCACTCACTGGTTACTGGTAGTGCCATGAATAAAAAAAGGAATCGCCCATCTACCAATTATCAATGACTGCTTGTCCAATGCTGGGACACAGTGGTCCACACCCTATCCTGGAGGCACAGGGCATAAGGCAGATTACACTCTGCATGGTGAAGCACTCTTGTCACACACACATATTCTCTCGCGATTTCAAGTTACCAATTCACACATCTTTGAACTGTGGGAAGAAGCCAGAGAACCAGCAGAAAACTCAAGTGAACACAAGGTGATTACAGTACTGTGCAAAAGTCTTAGGGACCTGTGGGAAAAATACTATAAAGCGAGGATGGTTCCAAAAATAATTCCATGAATACTTATTAATCAATAAACCTTCTAAAAAGTGCAGTAGAGAAAAAAAACCTCAATCAAATCAATATTTGATGTGACCACCCTTTGCCTTTAAAACAACATCAATTCTCTTATGCAAACTTGCATGCAGTTTAAGGTAGAGGTTGGTAGGTTCTTCCAAACATTTTGAGGAAGTGGCCACAGTTCTTCTGCAGACTTTGACTGTCTCTGCATGTCCTCCCAGACTGACTTGATCATGTTGAGATCATGGCTCTGTGGGGACTATACCATCTGTTGCAGGATTCCTTCTTTTTGCTCAAGATAGTTCTGTATGACTGAGATTGGGTGTTTGAGGTCATTCTCAGGCTGCAGAATGAATTTGGAACCAATCAGAAACCTCCCTGATGGTAGATAAGAATCTACCTGGACTTCTCAACAGATATTGAAGTTGCATGCCTAAGACTTTTGCACAGTACTGTATGTAAACTCTGCATAGACTAAGCCTGACTCAAACCTCCATCTGAACAAGCAGCTTAGGAGCTGTGAGGCACCATGGCTAACCACTGTACCACCATGGTACCCATCAATGAATCAGTCAAATTCTATTAAGCATAGCAGATTGTAAGGTAATTAGAAAAATAGCTAGGAGATATGGGGGAAATAAAACTAACCTCCTGAAACAAAATACTTCCTGGCCACTGTGTGTCAGTGTCACATGGCAGGTCTGCACTTCTAGTCTTCCTAGCCCTCCATCATACCATCTGCCACGGTGTTGGCAGTATAAAGGAAAACCACACTGTTACTCCACTGTTGACCCCATCCATTGTGTAAACAAAGACAACGCATCTGCATTCTACCATAGCAAATAACTAAAACCTTGGCAGAGGTGAGAATGACAGGTAATTTTTCTGTTTGTTGTTTAGACATACTAACAAATTAACAGTAACATTTATAATTCCTAATGCATTGTGATGGACCTGTGCTTGGATAGACTGCAGGATACCCTATGCATCTAGGACAGGCTTAAGACCACCACAGCACTGCTCAGGAGAAACAGCTGATGAGAAATAAATTAAAAAATTCCATTTCCAATTCATAATATTTTGATGACCATTTTATTTGTCTGCCTTTATGACTCTAAATGACAGTAGGATTAGAATTAAAAGAACAGAAAAGCAGCAGATATACATATGCAGCATCAACAAACAAATGTGAAGGACACGATGAAAATATCAGGAATAACAATAGGAAGCTTCGCAATTAATGTGATGAGAGGCTTTCGCATGATCTTTCATGTTCAGCAAAACGCTTTTGAACAGCACACAGAAATATCGTTGTTCCCTCACAGCGCCTGGACTGTTTGGGTGAAGGTTCAAAATCAAGTTCAGTCTATGTGAACTTTATATGGTCTCCTTGTGTTTGCATGGGTTTCCTCCAGGTGAGCCAGTTTATTTGTCAGTCTAAATTGCTTATTGTGTGTGACTGTATGAGTGACTGGGTGTGTGTGTGTGTGTGTGTGTGTGTGTGTGTGTGTGTGTGTGTCCTCCCTCGTACAAACTAGTACCCCATCCAGGGTGGGTGGAGGGATCCAGTGTTCCTCCATAAGCCTTTACTATGAAAACATTAACAAATTTTCCAGCCCTTCTACTTCCAACAAAACAACAGTAACATGTTGAGTAGGTTAGTCCTCAGATGTACTGAAAGCCGGGGGGGTCTGAGAACTGAGGCATAGCTAAGCAACAAACAGATATCTTCTAATCCTTCTTAAATTAAGATTGAGTAACCTTGCCATGCTCGTACATGTTATTAGTGGAAAGCAGCCTCAGCTAATCACATGGCAAGTTCTGTCCTTATTGCCATGGAGCTGAGCACACCCAGGTCCCAGTCCTGAAAAGGCAGCCAGGTTAATACCGTCTTCATATCCCGGCTCAGACATGGGACAGGAAGCATGTGTAAAGCAATGCCAATCTAATTTGTATGGTTGAGGGGTTGGGGGAGTCCCTACCAATCTGAAAGACACACACCGAACAGAATTACAGCAGTTGGCATTTAAACTGGGGCCCCTTGTTTTGCAAGGTGATCACTACATCATTTTCCCCGTTTCCTCCATATTTCAAGTAAAAATGGCAATGGGGGAAACTGAGGAACATTTGCGGGGGGCTACACTTTACTCCCAGTGGTTGCTTACTCAACCTATGTCTCTGAGGGACAGAGGGAAAAGTGTAGCACCTATAGCAAACCCACACCCACGTGGTGCATTCACACCATACCCACAGACCCTAGAGCTAACAAAGCAACAAAGAATGATCCAGGTTCCATTACAATGCATTCTGGCACCATTTAACCACTTCCAATGTGGACCGTGCAAGTCAAAGACAGACAAAACAGAAGTTTAAATCCCTCCCCGAAGCTGCATACTGTGTGTGATGTATGTGAATAATGGTGGTAAACCCAGCTGAGGCAGCTCTACTGTGCTGGGGGGGTTATTTGGTTGGGAGGAGACAAGTTCATTTAATCTCCCTTGCCCCTGGTCCTGGACTTCATCTTCTTTTTTTAAGTATTACAATTTTATTTATTTATGTGCTTATGTTGTTTTCCTCCTCCTCCTACCAAGCTCGGCTTCAGCGGGAAAAAGTGCTGGTAGACCGTGAGGATGAGTAGCGAGTGCCGCAGTGGAGTGAAGGCAAGCTGTTCCACACAGGACTCCTCCAGCAGAGAGAGAGAGAGAGCGAGAGAGAGACATCTGCTGAATCATCCGCAGCCGATTAAAGACGGCTGCTGTCTGAGGTTGGTGCGGCGTGGGTTCCCATGCTGCTCACGGGTTAGCTCATAGAAAAAAGGTGGGATGGGGAGGCCGAGCTTTAGGGACAGATAAGAGAAACATATTGGGAGTCTCTCTGATTTTCTCTTTTTTTTTCCTCTCCTTTTGCCGGCTCCTCCCCAGCCATGTGCGTGGGGGGATTAATGTCTCGTGGCAACATGAAAAATATCGTGGGAAGGGGGGCAGTGAAGAGATAGGCGCTGCCATCTGACAGCAAGATAACCTGTTTCACACGTTACACTTCAAGTGTTGCAATTAGAAAAAAGAAGAAGAAAAAATGTATTTAATTATTTATGGCATGCGCAGGGGAGCCGGGGAGAGGCGCGCCGCATTGCTCCGAGGAGCAGCCTGTTGTTCTTCCTGTTCCTGGTATGCTACCACATTTGGGTTCCTTTCCATAGCCTCCTGAAGGTCCACTGCCAAAATATGCTAAAGTACATCTACACATAACAGGTTTATGTACAACTATATGTAGTTACTTATGTGACTATACTATATGTAGTTTTTTTTTTTTAACCAGAGGAGGGCAATTTGAGGCTTTTGCTTTTAAAATTAAGCAGTAACTCATGGGACCATAATATTCAAAAGCTGTCCTGAAGACCAGTGTGCTAAGAGGCTGGGAATGGAGTGTCTCCGCGTTCTCCTCTTGGTGATAATGAAGCTGCATCTGATCGGAAAGCCACCAGCAACCCTTCCTTAAATGTTTTCTGGAAGATCTAAAATGAGGACAAAATGGAAGAATCTGCTTATGGCCATATATGGAGAGAGGGAGAGAAAGGGATGCATGAAAAGCCTGTGAATGTCAATTGAGCGCTGGCGTGATGCCATAGCACCCGTCACACTGTCACTGTGTCCCGTGACTTTACTGCCCCTTCGTCTCTGCCACTAATGCTTTTAGGGGCGGACATGGAGAGGCTCTGGTGTTCATCAGCAGTGCTGTTTCCCCATATTAGCCTTTCAAGGCCTGTGGTGTGCAGTAGACTCCTGCATTTAGCCATAGCAGATAAGGCCATGGGAGGTCAGGAGATGGGGTCAAGGGACAAGGGGGTGGTGTCATCGTTGTGATGCCACTGACTGGGCGAATGCTCAGAAACACATCAACTCTCCTGACTGCAATGATGCATAACGGCTGGCTACCCAGGTCCATGTTTGCATCACATAAAAAATACCCCAAATCAAACAGATAATCTGAACAACTGATAGCCTCAAACAAAAAAAAAAAAATACATGCTCATCACCCAAAAACTGGTGGGAATGGGGTGAAGAATTGGCTGGGTGACTGTGAGTAATTGTTGCAGCCATGGTGTCATTCATTACTGCAGCTCAGTCCTCCAAATAACAGAACTGCAAATGCAGTAAATGTTTTTTTTTCTTATATGTGTTCACCTTTATCTGTTTGAAATTAAATTAAAGGTCTGGCATTCGGGCAAGTGCTCCAATGGTAATTCGTAAGACAAGGCAGCTACACAAATTATTTACCCCCACAATGACAGTGACAGAGCAGGACATAACAGCAATAGATTCCGAGAAGTGACTCGCACCAGCCACAGTACTTCCATGTCACTTTATTTAAGTATTACAGGTGTTGCAGCAAAGTATATCACCAACAAGTTCTCCAGTATTCTTAAATTTTGAACAAGGAACTGTATACAGAGGTTGAACGACAGGGAAGTTGCATTTAGGAGGCTGCTCCCCAGAGCCCAGGATTGAGCTGGAAGCCCTGATGAGCTGAGACCCCCCCCATGCCCATTCATTAGTCTTTATTTTGAGACGCTGCCAGCCGACAGAGAACCAATACCGTAATCCATTATGGTGCAAACTGCATTGAAAACAGACAAGTCAATAAGGTCTGTTGTGCTAAAAGTGGAACAGAAAAGAATTTCAAAACAGATCTTAAGTGAATTTAGGTCTAATAGTACTGTTTTTGGGTTTTATTGGTATAATTCTGGGCAAGGATAGCATAGCTAGTAACTACACATATACATAGTACAGAATACATAGTATCTGCAGAGATGCAAAGCAAACAAACTACCAATCTCACACTCCAACATGAACAGAAACTGAGCACAATAACCCTGTTTGTCATATTAAATGTGCATGCATAGCATGTATACTTTCACGAACAGTGTTTGCAGTCTTGTACAAACTTCTACATACGACCCCAGACAAGAAGCATGCTTGCTACCATGGGATAGAAAAGGCTTTCGCTTTCATTTCTTTTATAAACATGAAGTTAGCACTGCACCTTCTGAATTTAACAGGTTTTGAATACTCTGCTGTTGGAGTTTTCTAGTACCAGTGCCATTTTGTGCTGCATCTTAAATACAATGTGCTGCCAATTCTCTCTGCATCAGTTTTACTGAAGCCTTTTGTTATTGACTAAGGTAGCTTTGTCACAACAAATCTCGATTCATTTCTGTATAGTAGCAGTTACCTGCGAGCATTTAATGCATGATCTGTCTCAACAGGCAAGGTGGACTGTTTAAATTCCTAATGGAAAGGTGCAACAGAACCTCTAGGTATCTAAGACTAACAGGACACCCAAGCCACTGCACCATACCAAGTTGTAGAAGAAAATGATGGCACACTTCAAGTCAATACGTGTCTTTAAAATTTGTAGTGGATTTGGTATTAGCAAGAAAGTTTTATACAATGGCTGTTGATGTAATCCACTTATTTTGTATGATTAGCTTTTGCACTTTAGGAAAACTGCAATAGACAGCAAAATATCCAACAAAGAGATTACACTTAGGAGTAATAAGTGATTTAATATTAACCATACACATGATCCACACGAAATATAATACTAAGCTCAGCAGGCCTATACCGAAGGCAGCATATTGCTCAGAGCTGTACTTGAAAGATCCAGGTTTGAATCTAACCTCCTGGTATGGTAAGAAATTTACCTTGAATTGCTTTAGTTAAAAAATGCCCACCTGTATAAACCGGTAAATCATTAAAAGCAGCTTAGTGTATAAACCTAACACTTTAAGTCACTTCCACCTAAATGAATAAATGATAATACACAGTAGTGGTGTATGTACATATTCACTCATTGAAAGAAAAAAACATGGCTGACTTTCATCGTGATATGGAAGTGAAAATCTATTCACTCATGTGAGTTTGACCTCGATGCAGATGTGCATAAACAAACATAATGACGCACAGATCAACAGACACGTTGGAATAGTTTTCCTGTTACATACACATATACACAGGCATACTAACAACAATGTGACATAGTGGAACTGAAAAGTTTATGACTTATTTGCTGAAATCACATAAAACACAGAATCTGTAGGATAATAAATTATGAGTAATGAAATCCAAGTCTAAAGTCTAAATTGCATTTTAATTGAAACACATGAAGAATGTTGTTCATCTCTCTCACTCTGTAGTAGTAGTAGTAGTATGTGTGCAGTAGAAAACAACCTTCCCCACAAAATGATCTCCTCAGTACATCACCATAAGTTATTATCTAAGTATTAGTTTCAGCTCATTCTATTCAATGATTTTGATATATGATTTACATAACATGCACTGACTATTGATTGATTTGTTAAAAGAGATGCACACATACAAACTTACACTGCATTTGCAGTAATACTGCCCCTAACACCCCCCAAACCCTAGCTACCCCAATCCCCTTCAGGTGACAGCTGCCTCTTCACAGCTACATCTGTTCCTAGCTAGTCCTTGTATGCAGGACCAACATCTGGCTGGACCGATGCTGCAAATCATCTGCAGCACTCACTGGGAGTTACCAAGATACAAACGCAAATGCTCAGTTTAGTGCTCAACATAAATGCTGATGTTACAGCTCATTATACTCAGCAACAGTAACTGTCAAGAAAGCCATGATATTCTATCCACAACTTTATGTCATGAAAATTGTCCTCTGAATATGTCCATCTATTAAAAATGGAGGTTAGCGGTAGGGTTACATGGCTATTAATGTGGAAATTCAATAGGATAAAAAAGTTAACTATTTTTTATTTTATTGGCCTGTTGCTTACATATTTGACTACCTTTTCTTTCTGTCATCCATCCATTTTCAGAACAGCTGGGCAGCCTAAGCGTTATAGATCAATATTTAACAGATTTACCTTCAGTGACCTTCAGTTGTAGGAAAGCCTTATTCTCGATTTATTCTCGCACCACTATTCACACACATCACAGGCATGTTGATTGAGCTGTAGTGATTTTTCATATACGAAAGGGCAGCAGCACAGAAAACAACTAATTTCTGATTTGGGGTTAATGTCTAGTAACTTTATAATTAGTCAAGAAGATGGCTATTAATGTGAATATATAAAGAAATGACTAAACTCAAATTGTATATAAATCCATATGATCTAACTAATGCTAATTTTAAGTAGTTTTATTATTGTCATTTATCTTCAAAGACAAAGCAATTTTGTATATAATAATGTAATAATATAATAGAGTGACAGGATATGACTTAAGAGTTCATTTATAAATAATAAACACTTCATGGATATTTTCAGAATTATACAGCATAACAAATATTCACATAAGAATGACAAAGTTGGTCTGTTTTATTAAATCCATAAGAATGGTCACCTCCTGGAGAGCAGTGTAATGAATCTGCCACAGACACCCCATTCAAAATAAATACTGAATGCAAACCCCCCCCAAGCATGAAATATAAGTGACAGATGGTTCATCGCCGTTTCCCTTATAGCGTCAGCAAAGGAACACACACCTATTCTTCCAACCAAACATTGCCTGGGTGCTCAATGTAAAAAAAACACACAACAGTGATGTGTCCTTCCTTCTTGATAGCGTGCAGATGTCTGACTGTAGGTGGACTCTACACACTTGCATGCCCTTGTATGCCCTGCAATAAGAGCTCCGGCGGGGGGCAACAGTCATTGATTGTTCATCTTGGCTCTGGTCATCCACGTTCCAATGCAGTTAGTGAGACAGGATGTCATCACATGAGTACTCATGGCTCCAAAACTGGCCTACAGGAGTCTTGAACCAACCTCCAGGGTGCTGACACTGAGCTGGACCCTCTCACCCCTAATATAGTGCCCTAATCACAAGTGGGAGATAGGGAGCTGTGGAGGGACCAGAAGCAGGACCGATAAGAATGAGAGAACATCACGTCCCTGGGCAGGGAGAAGGGCTATGTGTGGCCAGTCCACATTCCAATGGTCTTCCTTTATTATACTCCTATGTGGTAGTAGAAAATATGACAATATCATCTATTCATTATTATTACCACTTAATCCAAACAAACGGAAGTCCAGACCGTATCCGAGAAACATTTAGGAGCAAGGCTATGAAACAACCCCTAAATGAAATATTAGCTCATCACAGGGTAACCAGACACACAACAGGAAATTCAGAGGGACCAAGTAACCTGAAACACACATCTTTGGATTGTGGGAGGAAGCTAGAGCACCCAGAGGAAACTCATGCACACAAAATCACGCACTCAAAATCTGGAAAAACACACAAACTGCACAGACTGAGTCAGATTCAAACCCAGTCGAACCATCCCCTTGAGGCAGCAGTACTACCTGCTGAGCCAACAGTGACAATATCAGTAAAAAGAAAAAGTAGTAACTTCAGTATCAAGGACTGTCTGCTCAACTATGTAGACAAACTTGATGTTGTGTTGGCACAGGCTTTAAAACACCTAAACAAATTAATAGTTGTTATTATTGTTAAGGGCTGTCGAGTCAACATCAACTCAGGGTACCTCTATGGATATATGCCTTGAATTGTGTTTGGTGGTCAGGCAGATGGCTAATCTCTGACAGGGGGGTGTCCATACCTGCAGTTTTCAAGTCAAACCATAATTGTAAAATGGCCCTCAAAACACAGGCAAAAGTAAGGAAAGACTAGCCAGGGAAAGATCTTTCTCGGCACTGCTGCAATGATCACATTATGTGTATATACACACACACAGCAAACACACTCAGCAACCCCATACAAGCCCTTCACTGAATTCTAATGACATCCTTCCTCCAGGAGCCATGTTTAGAGAGAATGTGGGGGGATGGTAGCATGGGATTAGACAAGGCTGACTGTTCACTTCAGACACATGGCACCCAACAAAGGGCAATCCTACCGGTATGAAGACCACAACAGGCGGTGGCTAAAAAGAAATCCACCCATTTTCCACCTCCACCAACCAGTGAAATTGTTTCTTGCACAGATTCTTAACAATTTTCTTGACAGGGGCATCAACCAAGACAGTTCCAACAGTTAAAAAGGGCAGAACTTTCCAGTGGGAAATTTTGAATAATGCCAGAGGAAATGGCAAGCAGAAGAGTAGACAGAGAAAAGCTGGAAACAGTAACAAAATGAGGAATATGCAGACATTTTGATGTTATGACTGCATACATAGTAAGATGGTTGTTTTCTACTCCTCTGGAGGCACAACTTGAACACAAAATGAAATCTGAAACAAAGCTCAGGTTTCTCCTGTGAGAGCTGCTGGGCTTTGCAGGCAGGGTAGTGGTTAATGCTGCTGGCAAGTGTGAAACCCAGGTTTTAATCACATCTCCTGCTATACCCACCTGTATAAATGGGAGAAACTGCTTAGTGTACAAGCCTAACATTGTAAGTCACTTTGGCGAAGAATGTCAGATAAATGAATAAAAAACAATAACAAATAAAGAGTTAGCCACCGCTCTGGGAAAAAAATGTCTCTGTAATCCTCTGTGAATGCTGTACACTGACACCGTTTTTACACATGGTCAGAATTGCATCATCTCCAAAATTGGTGGATATGTTGTTTTTATGAACTGGGTTGAGAGTCCCAAGAAATCCCCACACTACTTACAAAAGCACGAAAATTCTTAATTCTGCTCATCCCCACCCGAGTCATTTCCCTAAGTTAATGCCTAAGGCATCAAGACAATGGAAAACTCAAGTGAAATAAGACCTCCTTCTTTGTAATTTCAGACAAGCACATTTTCTGCAGATAAATAAAATATTCAGAATCTAGAAGGAAGCAAACAGTCATATATTGGTTCCAACTAATTCCTTGTCCTGACAGAGGACAACTGTACCAATATACTGTGAGACTTTTGCTCATCTTATCATTTGACCATAATATTTTGCTGTCTACTCAATAAATCATTCAGTTTACCCAGTTTATAAAGTTTACCATTTCAAACATTACCATACTGCTTTGCCAGTTCATTCACGTTTGTCACCAAAACCAACCTCTCCTGTTCTTTATGTCACTTAACTAGTTAAATGAGTAAAAATTTTTGTAGAAAGTTTTTATATCTGCAGATACAGACATAAAAACTGTAGTTTTTATGTCTGTAGTTTTTATATCTATGTATGTTTGTATCTTATTTTTTAGCATACAGTGGAGAATGGGCAATGGTTAACTGTGCAAAGTCAGCTCATGCTGTGTCACCTTGGACAGGTACAGGATACAATTTGTGGAACAATTACTAAAAAAAATTATTGCACCCCTGCTGTAGGGAAATTAAAGGGCTCGAGCTTCCCCACTTTCCAAAGCCCAGTTGGACTGAGATAATATCTTCTCTAGGGATCCACACAAGTAACATTAAATCAAAGGAAGATTGCAGGGGAACCATTTAGCCAGACACAACTGCTATTTGAGAAAAATTATCTGTTTAGAGTGCATAAGCAATAATTAAAAAAGCTAAGGGGACAATGTAATGACAAATGGAAATAAAATATAGATTGCTGACTAATTCCAAACATTTTGAGTATATGTACGAAATGATTAAATAAAATAAATGCAAAGTGTGGACTTTGTTTTAGGTGTAGGATTTCATAACTGAACCCTATAAAGCTAAAAAATTCAAAAGTATACCAGCTGTTGACTAAATACTTCAGCAAAAGTGAATGGGTCAGATTCTAAAAAAATAATAATATAACAACTCCAAAAAGGAGCAAGAAACAAAATCTTTGCCAAAAGATTCAGTCTGGAGCCATACTCTATATGGTCACTCTGCACCACACCGCTGCATCTATCACATGGGTGGGTGCCAGTGAGTGTTAAGCAGATAGAGGTGAGGGTCCAGGAATGGGGTGTAAGTCCTAGTACTCATAACTGTTCCTGTGACATTAGATCTGAGAAAACACACAACAGAACATTTTGATTGTAAGTGGTTCCTGGTTTTGACATAGTATTATAAAGGCAGCCTTAAAGGGAGACTCCTGACACAAATAGATAATATTCATTTGGTATAATATTCTTTATGCTAAGAGAAAAATCAACAGTACAATGAACTTGATGAAACATTAACATTATATCTGAAATGTTACTTTTATCAACCATGAACTGCTAATGGTCGGCCCCTGGAAGCCATTAAGTTTTCAAAGGTCTTGCACAAGATATGTGGTCATGCAATTAAATGCCTGACTGTTCCACTGGGAATACTGGTCAGGGAATGGCCTGGTCACTTCTAAACACTCACTGTAGATAAGCAGAGGTGATCTGCATATAAGCATCATCAACATTTGCTTGTACCTGTATATGGCAAGCAAAGTGACTGATGCTTCTGCCGGAAACACCATAATTTAAATCAGTGTAAATGTGCTGTCTACACACAGTACCAGTGAAAATTATGAGTCCATCAGCTCTACTGCAGCAGTTCCGAGAGACTTAGGACACTTGAGGTTTGCTTTGCTTTCAGTCTGTCGGTCTCATAAAGATATTGCCCAGGTTGACCATTTATACTCATACTTTTCACTAGTTCTGTACATCAGCACTGACAAACAGTGCATGAACATAGACAGGTATGGATATGATTTCCATGTTTATCCCAAATAATGTATACATGCACATGAAGGTAGCAGAAAAGTTAATAAAGAATGCTCGTAGGGCCATCCACTTAAATGGGTGGGAAATGGGCTGGTTCAGTAATTAAACTGGTAAATCATCCAGTATTATATATGTATTATATATAACAGACATTCAGTGTACCCCCAGTTATTTTGGACAAAAGAGAAATGAAGTGTCAATAATAATAACGGTAGTATATAGAGCATATCATTTAAAGGAACCAAGTAAACAAATGATAAGCAATCTAACGACAGCTGTCAGCACAGTGTTTTGGGATGATCACATGGTGGTGACAGCATTGCGCTATGCATTATGCCACCACAATAGGTGTGGTAGCAGGGGGAGTGCATTCGCAGAATTTACTCGCATGTAAAACGGCTGGACTGTGGTCACGCCTGTGGATTGGTGTCAGGTGAGTGCCTGCATATATCCCATTAATCTACCTCCAGCATCCTGAATACAATCATTAGTGTCAAGACTCAGGAGCTGCCTGGGCACCACACAGGCTTTTGCCTTTGGGGATGTCCAAAGGCATGATACACAGCAGTGAGGGATGGACAGGAGGAAACCAAGCCAATCGGATAGGTAACTCAGAGAAACATTTCTCTCAGCCAGCACTGGCACTGAATCTCAGTTTGAATCTGGCTCAGTCAGTAAAGTCTGTACATTCTCCCCTTCCAGGTGGTCTCCTTCCTCTATGTGCTCTCACAGTCCAAAGACAGGTGTTTCAGCTGAATTACAATAATAAATTCCACTGTGTATTTGTCAGTGAATATGTATGTCCAGATATACCCCTGTTTCATGCCCTACGTTTCTAAGATAATATCTCTACCCCTGCAAAAATGCACTGGACAAGTATTCAAGTGATGTCCTTTCCATTATGACTCTCTCTAAAGGAAATCAGGTGGAAATTGTCACATCGCAAAACTAACAGGGGTCCACAGTGCCACGCGCATTGTTCCGGACCACGCCTCTCATGATGGTTAACCGTGTGCACCTGTTCCTAGTTCCCTTTGCTTGTATATATGCCTGTGTCTCCCAGTTAATCCCCACAAAGTATTGCCATGATCTTTGTGTGTGTACTGACTGGTTTTCCTGACTGGTTTCCGACTTGCTTTGGACTACGGATGTTGTTTGTGCTTAACCCGTGTTTGTTACATAACCTTTCTTGGACTGAATTCTGGTTTAGATCTACACCTGCCTTTTGACTACAACTTTGGAATAACCCTTATCATCAAATGAAGTTCTTTGTTTTGCATCTGCACGCGTCTGCATCTTTACTGCAACGTGACACACAGAGCAACTCTTCATTCGGATTTTAATCCTGTTGCAGATGGATAGGTAATTGCTTCCATGGTCTCTCAATTAGTAGTCTATTCAAAAAAAAAAACGCAACATGAAGCTACGATGGAGCAGGTCTGGATTAATTGAAGCCTCTCTAAACTCATTTGTCACCAGAATGGCAGTTTAATGTAATAAAAATAGGAAGTCTTTCCTCTTTGTCTGGCTTACTACCAAAGTATGATCATATTTCTATTTCTTTAACAGAATAGTTCAGTAGTGTATCTGTGCTGTCAAGTGATTACTTGACTAGTTGTGGACAAATATAAAACTGAGCAAAATATTATTCTGTTCACAAAACATTTCAAGATGAGAGGCCAAAATCCAAATAGAAAGTCGATGAAGTTAGTGATCCCGTTGAAACAGTTAATTTCTACAAACTTAATGTAGGAATTAGTTAATGAGTCCAGCCAACGGAGCGTAGTGTTTACCTTTTCTCCATGACCGAATGTGACACTATAGCATCTGGGAGCAAGAGCCACACCACAGGGAAAATCAAAAGCTGACCATGTAAACATCTCAGAGCCACAGGAAGCTGCCATCAGGGGTCCGTCACGGAGGAATCGGCAGATTTATTATACTTTTAAAGGGGGCTCCTGCAGCCGAATCAGAAAGAACCAGAAGCCTCCTGGACATTGGGTCAAACGCAGTGAGTAAACACAGCAAACACGTGTTGATTCGCCTCTGGTCTGGGACACACTAGAGCTAATGCAAAAGCACTTTAATAGCTTGGCAGGGAATGCTAACACAGGCTTCCCTGAGCCTGGCTGGAGGATGGGAGCGGGTGGGCGGGTGAGGGAAGGGGGGGGACGGGGGGAGCGGAAGCTGCCGTTTGCCAGCAGAGCAGGGCTGCAATGCAGATGGTGGCAGTTCAAGCCCCTCTCCTGGCCACTAGTGAATGCAGACATACCAAACCCCATATCACATGCAAACAGAGAGCACAGGTCACAGGTACAACATGCACTTTCATTTCATTACATATTTGCAGAATCCACTATAAGTCAAGAGTGCTTTATAATTATGCCAAGATATAGAATATAATCAACCGATGAAAGCTGAACATATTTCTACATTTTATATTTTATATTTCCTAAATACTGCATAGCTCAGTTCTCAATAGCTGCTCCTTTTTGGTGGTCCAGCCCTTATCCCAGAAGCACAGGGCATGAGGCAAAGTACTCACTGAATTGGACACCATTGCAATGCAGAGAAATCAAACAATTCCAATCGTTCACTCATTTATACAGTACGAATGAAATGTTTCAACCTGATTAAACATATGTTTTTCATTATCTTAATGAAATTTTAATCTGGAGGCTTATGCTCCTTAAATGCTTAGAATTTGTTTTCATGACACATGCAAAGAGTGAAGTTGATGCCCATGTAGGAATTTCTTCCCAAAACAAAAATTTTCAATTAGTTTTTTTTTTTTTGGTAAAGCTCCAACCCCAACAAGTATTTTCATTAAAACCTTCTGTGAAATTTAGACTTTGAAAATGTTGAACCATAATCATTATATATACTATGTATAAACCTATTACTCTGCCTCTTTAAAAGTTAATTTGTGGAATTTCTATCCTCATTAATGCATTTCAACCCATTATTGTGTTGTGACAAGTTAGTGTGGGGGTAAAGTGCCCTATTTAGTAGAAAGCCATTATTTCTGGTTGTAGTTGTCCAAAATATGGCAAGAACAGCTCAATTTAGTACAGAGAAACAACAGTCAATAATTACTTTAAGAATCAAAGGTCAGTCAATCCAGAAAATTTCAAGAACTTTGAAAGTTTCTTCAAGTGCAGTTGCAAAAATCAAGTGCTATGATGAAACAGGTTCTTATTAGGACCGCCACAGGAGGACCAAAAGTTACTTCTGCACCTCAGATTACAGCCCAAATAAATTCCTCATGGAGTTCAATCAGCAGACACATCTCAACATCAGCTGTTCAGAGGAGACTGAGTGAATCAGGCCTTTATGGCAGCTACTGAATTAGGCATATAAAAAAGAAGAGACTTGCTTGGGCTAAGAAACACAAGCAATAAGCATTAAAACACTTTTGGTTTGATGAGTCTTTGTGAGACGTAGAGAAGGTGAACGGATGTCTGCGTGTGTGATTCCCACCGTGAAGCATAGGGGAGAGGTGTGATGGGGTGGGGTTGCATTGCTGGTGACAATGTCAGCAATTTAATTAGAAATGAAGGCACACTTAACCAGCTTGGCTATCACAGCATTCTGCAGCAACAAGACATCCCATCTGGTTTCCCTTTCGTTGGGCCATCATTTGTTTTTCAATGGGACAATAACCCAAAACACATTCGCATTGCTGTGTAACAGCTATATGACAAAGAAGGAGTGTGATGGTGTGCTGTAGACCTGGCCTCCACAGCCATCCAGCCTAAACCCAGTAGTGATGATGTGGGATGAGCTGGACCTGAGAGTGAAGGAAGACCACTCAAACAAGTGCTGTGCATTTGTGGGATCTCCTTCAAGGCTACCTCATGTAGTTGGCTGAAAGAATGTCAAAGCTGCCATCAAGAGAAAGGGTGGATACTTTCAAGACTATGACATAAGATAATTTTGATTTGTTTTTTGGTTGCTGCATAATTGCATATGTATTATTATATAGGTTTGATGTCTTCACTATTATTCTGAAGTACAGAAAATGCTAAAAAAGAAAAAAAAACTTTCTATGAGTAGGTGTGTTCAAACCTTTGACTGGTACTGCACTAACTATAAGGGCAATTTATAGTAAGGTAAAAATACTGCAGCATGTTTTGACTGCTAATAAGATGTGTTAAAACTGCTAGCCAAATTAGTCCAATTTTGAGTATAAATGCACATATCATACAGGTATCCCCCTGCTTACAAGCATAATGTCGCTTACACACACTCACTCACTTATATATACATACATCCAGTCAGGATCAAGTTATACTTGTGCACAACAAACCCAGCAAACATAACTAATTTATCACAGCTGGGCACTGAGTTGTACAACACTACAGTGCCTCTTGCTGCGAATTTTTAAATGCAAATTCCCCCACACTCGGCTGTTGTTACTCAAAAAAGCAAAAAAATCAGGCTCATATAAATTGGTAGAGGGTATTAAACAGTTTAATTTGTCTACACCCTACCAGTCACAGCACAAGAAGAGCAGCATTATTCAGGGAAAGTTAGTTACCAAGTCAGTTCTGGGGGAAATAATCGGCATTTGGGAATGTAATGCCCTGCACTCCTGCACTCGCAATGCTCCAACGGTGACTGACCGTCATGGGCTCACACACTACATATACATTACATACACACTTACACACATCCCCCCGGCTACAATGGGTTCCTAAACACACAGTCCCATTCAGGGCATCAAATTGCTGTAGTCCTGTCTAGTAGTACTCACATTCCAGCTTGCCCCATCCATTCTTTAGGGGACAGAAAGACTCTAACTGTGTCATATGTCCATAAAACCTTAATTTCTCCACTGCAAACAGAACGTCTACTTTCCTACCCAAGGACAGCATAGCAGTATAATTATGTAACAGACCTGCAATGACATTTTCATATGATAATACTGTTTTCCTGAATTTTTCAATGCAGGGCAAATATTGTGTGATGTTGTTTCTGCTCTGCATGATAACTAAGTCCACTTGGAGGAACCCTAGATTGCTAATGCCAGATATAATTCGCAGATCTCAGTTTAGTTTCTAAAAAAAACCCTACCCAAAATGCTAGCATACGAGCTCCTCTTTTGCTGACAAATAAGCAAATGACCCAATCAATCATTTAATAAAATGATCATAGAAGCAAACAGTGTGAGCAATGGCACTCTTGGACAAGCCTTGCAATGACAACACTAGCTTCTGTAGATACAGCTGCCTGAAAACCTTGACAGTGTTCGTTAGTTTTTGTGCCAATTTGTACCCTTGATATTTCAGCCTAATAATATTTCTTCTGTAATGGCATATCACTTTTTAGTCATATTCCCCGCCTGACCTCCCATGCCTCAGTACGCTTTTCTGAACCACTGATGGAAGCCACCGCTATGTTCATCTGGGATCAGGAACCTAGGAGACCGCCATCAAACCACTGTTCCTTTGAAGCCCAAGATCCTATTTAGTGGCGGAACTCACTCTGCAATGAGGCTAAACTTTCTAATGACATTAATCACGGTCAGTCGCTGAGACAACCCTAAGACAATTCAAGTATGACTAAGTGTGAGGCGAGATCTCTCCGCACAGGGGAGTAAAATTTGGTGTGGCGGCAGAAGTGGAGGGTGTAAAAGTCATAGACTATTATTAGTTAATGTGTTTGCACGACAACAGTTTGACGACAACAGTTTGATTCAAATTGAACATTAACACTTTGCATTGCTATGGTGTGAGGGCCCTTAGCAACGCCCCTTTACCACTGTTACAATACAGTAAAGGAAATATTGCAGCAGCTTTCACATAGCCAGTCTGTTCCTCCATTTCCCTTTTGATTTTAAGTATTTCACTTAATTTTACTTTTAAACCCCAAAATTGTGACTGTTTTGCACTTTGCAGTAGAGCTAAATTGATATTAATTTTCTCATTTGCAATAAACTGAATGGTACTGCAGTGATTGCTCTAATCTGAATGAATATAGATCCCAGATTTTCTCAGGGCAGCCACTGAATCACTTATTTATTCCAGTCAAGGTTTACTCATGTTTTATATACAAAATGATTTAAAGTTTAAGGTTTAAAATTCTTTTTTTTAATTCTTTCTTGCATATCTACAGAAGCAGGAGCCCTGTGTTTTCAATGTTTCAATTATCTATATTTTCAGCACCCTTAGGCAAAATTATTTGACGCAACACTCACATACACCTTATAACTATTCAGGTATACAGAACCAATGCTCCCCCTGAAAAGCCAGTGCTCTCTAATGTGCTGTTTGCTGAACCTCTAACTACATTTGTGCGTTGTTAATTAGTCGCCTAACATCTCGACCAAGCCTTTTTTTGTAAGGCCGATTACCTTTTTACTTGTTATACAAAACTCCATATCATGCACTGGAGGCTCTCTGATGCATAAGTAATCGGTGAATCCTGCCATTAACTCCCTCCGAGCAGCGAGCTGGATACAAAGTCTCTGGAAAAAAGACGCATGTTGCATAACACTGTCTGGCTTTGTGCGAAAGAACTGCACATCAAAGTAATGGCGTGTCTCATTAGCAAAGAAGTTAGAGACACACAGGTTATCTCTAGTACAGTGGAGGTTTTCCTCAATAAGCTGACATTTAAACACTTCACAGCACCACTGCTGCTGTTTCAGAACTGTATGATGATGTGATACAAATGTGGACATTTTCTCTGTGCTTATGTACCTTATGTACTAGTTATTGTCTTCTTTTCATAGTAATATAACAGGCTGTAGATGAAAACTCTGAGAGTGTGTGTGTGTGTGTGTGTGTGTGTGCATTCCTGTGCTCTCATGCTTTTGGAGTGCTCTCATGGAAGTGCACTTCATGGCAGGGGAGGTGAATGTCCAACATCCAGCTGTTCATTGCATATAATGATCACTAACACGTATAACCACATGTATTTAATTTAGTTAAAACAAACCTACTTATCGTTTCACTGGATAGCTCAGTATTCGGAACATGCACTGTTCGTTCTGGTACCAGTTAAGTTATATGAACATAAAGTAATATTGATTTCTTTTAAATTTCTAAATTTGCACTGTACCTAACCTACAATGATATTGATCATTTCTATTGTATTTCAAAATTCCAAAGGTCCATAGTTCAAATCCCTGCGCCTGCTCAGGTATCATCGATCGAAGAACTTACCCTGAATTGATACTGAAAGATGCGTCAGCAAAAAGCATTAACTAAATGAATAAATAGTAATATTATATGTATTTTTAGTTTTACTTACTGCAACAGGAGAGAGTAAACAATGTTAAATGCATCCAGAGGTAAAGAAATGATGATGGTCTTAATGTCAGACTGACCTTTCCAATAAGAAGTGATGCAGCTGGCTCAAACCCATTTTTATGTGTATTCTCTGTGATAGGGACATGCACTTTTTCAGGTTATAAAACATGCCTCTTTTACCCTGCAATTTTCTGCACAGCTCACTGCTCAGAGGGATTATACATGAGGATTTTACCAAATTTCACAAGTTTTTGCATCTGCTATTGTTCAGAATGGTACTGAGATTTGCATAACAATGAATATAGTAAACAACCTTAAAAAAATGGTTGGTCTAGGTGACAGCTAGCCAGTCATGAAAACAATGAAAGACATACCATACCGGGGATTTTTTTTTGCAATTCAGGTTCAATATCTGACCCCTCAAAGGCAAAAAATCAGGGAAACATTAATGTTTCTTGGTATTTAAACAAGTTTTAAACATCACTTTTGGCATAAAGGGAAGCTGATCCGGTATCATGCTGGTTTACAAAGGGGGTGAAGTCAGTGTTGTCACCAGATGAGATATATATCATCTCTCCATCAGAGTCAGGACACTTCCTTGAGCTGGACAGCACAGTTGAAAGCGAGTCCCGGACTCGTCTACTAAACACATGACAATAAAAGCGCTGCACTGTATTACGTCTGGGATGCATATGCCAGTGCATTTCACCTGGGATGGGATAGCGAGCTGCCCATTTCAAAAGCTGTAGACCAAGCAAAATAGGAAGGATTTTCATCATTTATTCATTTAGCTGATGCTGTTCTCCAAAGCAACTAACAATGTTAGATTTCTATACAAAGCCACAAACAATGATTCACTCATTTACATAGGAGGAAGTCAATGTATGTGCCTTTTTCAAGGCTACAGCAGTAGGAGGTGGGATTTGAACCTAGATCCTTGAAGGGGAAGCTGATACTTGTAATCACTATAATAACTGCTGGTCTTTTTTTGCATCTAGTGATTTTATGGCCTCTGGCTATGCCACAGGATATCAAAGAAGATGAATGAAGTTTTTATTAAAAAAGTCTAAGAAACAAAAAATTAATTTTGAACATCTCATTTAAAAAGTTACAATTCTGTACAGAACCCATAGTCAGTTTTAATCATTTATAAGATTGAAGTGGGGGGAAAGCTAATTGGATTTATAGCACCTCAGTGACTCAGAGTGCAGCCTTCCAGGGGATGCGATAACATGATTAAAGCCAAGCTGGACTGCATGTAGCACCACATCTGACAAACACACTGGGGATTCTGGGAGGGATATATTTCCTCCCCCGTGCCACCTTACAGGAAAATTTTGTACAGAAACAATGAAGTACAGTCATACCCCAGTTTAAATCCTCTCTATTTATGGCCTCCCGATAGAACATCCATATTTTTTATATCAGAAGTTTGGTTTATATTCTGAGCTCCCCATACAATATTTTTTAGCCTAACCATCATTTTAAAAAATCTCCATTCGCATTCCAAATGTCGGGCACAACATTTTCCAGCTAAACTGCATAATTAAAAACTCCTTATTTGTAATGTATTGTTATTTTGAAACGTGACTGATTATGTGTCTGGTCTGCAGCAAACTTTAATGCGACTCTGCCTGTGTGCATATCGCACAATATGTTTGCTGAGCGTAAACAGTTCAATAAAGTGAACTGCATTGTTTATTTTAAATGGTTGTCTGCTAAATGACTGCTGCTCTACAAGAATACAAGAACAGAGAGAGAGAGAGAGAGAGAAAGATTATGTTTTTTAGTGACATAGGCATTTGACGGTGTTTTAGTGGTTCGGTTTGTTTTTTTGTTTTTTTTAAAGGACGGAGCAGATTCAAATTTTTCCCATTTAAAATAATGGGATATAGGCTCCCTATTTTCATTTTTCCGGTTTAAGTCCGGTTTTCAGGAACGGATTAGGAATGTAAACCAGGGTATGACTGTACTGGGAATAATCAAATTTAACTGGATCTTCTAATTACAGCACTTTTTTCTTCACAATAGGTAGAAATCATGGATATTATGGCTGTAAAAAATGGTTATGACTGTCATGTGTAAGCAAGAACCAAAGCACGAGTCACTGAGTGGGTGCACCATCCTTATAATGAAGTGCATCATACATATTCAGGATTCCTTGCAGATGCTCTCATACTTTGTTGATAAGGGAGATGTGACTATACTCTCACAGTTTTTTTGATTTCATGATTGGATATTGCAAGGATGCTGAAAAGGAGAGGCAGTAACTGAGCCAAAAGCTGAGGTGGTCATAGGGTAAAAAAAGGAACCACACGTGCCTTCCATTCAGACTTGTCCTCCACCTTCGATCTAATTTTTAACCATGTTCTTTTAAAACCTTCAGCAATATTCTTCCATTATTCATTGCAAATTTCCATGCGATAAAGAAAAGCTGAGCTTTGACGAATTTGAAAAAAGTTATGCTGCAAGAACAGTTCATAGCAAACTTAAATTATTCAGCTACTTTGCACATCAAAAACAAAGTAACCCAAAAACATGAGTTTGTGAAAACATATCATCACGGTCTGAGTTATGGTCCTGAAAAATAATCAGCCACTGTTCTTTCCTTGGCCAAAATGGGGGGCAATTAAACACACAGTGACTGAGGCACTGCAGGGGGGAGTAGAGGCTCAAAGATGAGGAAACTAGAGATCAATGTGAGGGCCCAGGGGACCCGTGCTCCTGATGCCAGCACAGCAGTAACAACAGCTACCTTTCCACAGCTGCATGAAAAGAACAGGCGAGGGGGAAGAGGTTTAGAACGAGGTGCTTTTGTGTGTTGTGGGAGTGTTTGTGCCAAATGTATTCTTCATGTGTCAAAGTGGTAAGATGCCCTCCAGTGATGCAGCAGGGTAGCACTGGTGCATCACAGCTCCTGGGCTATGGGTTTCAAAGTGGGATCATATCCAGATCAGCCTGTGTGGAATTTACATGTTCTTCCCATGGTTGCGTGGGTTTCATCTGCGTGTACTGGTGTGTTCCACAGTCTAAATGTTTCAAGTGAACTGGTCACTCTGAACTTCTTTTACTGTATGAAAGTATGATTGTGTTTGTCACTTTGCTCGGTATACATGAGTGAACGACTGCAGGATGTTCACTGCAGTGTATCTAGTTTTGTAATTCACTTTGGACAAAGGTATCAACTAAACTGTAGTTAATAGTAATTGTATGTCCTTTGGAGAAAAGTGTCTGCTAACTGAATAAATTCAAATGTAATGTAATTCATTTCTCTGAGCTCCCAAGCTCCCCACCCCTAACCTGCACTATACCCTCTCTAGGGATGGCAATCGCAGTTGTCTGCCAGCCGGGCTCCTGAATCACACCACCCACCAAGGGAGAGGAGACAGAGATGGGAAACACTGCATCATCACGCACAGTAGTTCAGTTTTACACCTAAGGAGAGAGCAGATCACCCAGCCGGTTTCACCCTGGCATCTCCCTGTTCTGAAAACTTTATTAGCTACATTCTGTTCATTGACAGAACTAAATCTGCAATACCTAGGTTTGCACTAGATCCTACTGCAGTAACTTGAGATGGGTTTACAATGTCTGAGAGATCCTTTTTGCTCAGCTCTGTGGGGGTGAGCTGGCCGCAGCTTCCATCATTGCTAAGATGTGTTGGAAGGGCAGTCAGTGAGGCAAGATAGCCTTGCACTCTGATAACGGCTTAACCGCAGTGGTCTCCCATGGCAGTCTGCTTTCCGGCAAGGCTAGGTGTAATATGAGTCACTACAGTCACCCATGCCTCCCACCCATCCCCCGCCCAGCAATGAAGCACAATTTCTGCTCCATTTAGAATGCTTTGTCTATACAGACAGTTACAGGAACAACAAAATTAATGTCAGGATTCTGTATGGACTGAACAAAATGATGCAGCAAGTGGGAGAGTGAGGCCCAGGTTCTTTCTATAAGTCCCATTTATGTACATTGCATCAGTTTTTTTAGACCCAAAACCTGAAGTATACTTTTAGGAATGGAGGGGTGGGTAGCACAACTAAAAGAAAAGACTGGAGGAGTTCCTAGCTCATAAATAACCACCTTGCCCACCAGCTCTGAACTCTCCCAGGTCATGGAGTTTGGGAAGCCCCTGACAGCATCCTTCCCCCAAGCTGCCACACAATACAAGGAGAAGGGACAGCCAAGGGATTGCCAGGCTGGTCACCAGCAATCTAGGGCTCAACAAAGTCATGAAAGGGTAGATGGTGTGTATATATTTAGCAAGGGGAATATATAAGTCAAGAACACATACTGCCACAGGCATTCAGTATGGTTGTCAGCAGCTGGGTCAGTAAAATTTGGAGGGAGATCATTTAGACTGTACCCAAGTCACATTCTGAGCAACAAAATGGATGTTTCAAGAGAAGCACTTGTCAAAAAAGTACTTTATCCTCCCACCATCTTTTCAGAATGAGTCCAAGCGGTGGACTGCAACATCCAGGGAAATCAATAGCGTGCGGAAACCTTCCACTTACACACCTCCCACTCTGGCCAGGAACCATTTTCACCTTAACTGACCTCCTCCCAAACACCACACAGATGCCAGCGGTGCTTGTCCCCAGTGTCGCTGCCAGAAGATGCTAGAAATGCTACTATGAGCAGAACAAAAATATCTGAAGAAAAAGCAGCCCAGACAACCTTGTTGCCAAGAGCCAAGATGTTGCCCTCAGCACAAGTATTAATTTTGCTATCTTTTTAAATTTTTAATTAGAAACATATGAGATCAGGGCGCACACATTTAAAAAGAAAAAAACTTAAGAAATAACTGCAAAAATGATAAGCAGTGCACTTGTGGGCAGAGTATGGAAGACCGCATTAACACCCAGTGCATTCCCCAATGTGGGTGTCTATTTTTAAGGCAATATCAGGTTACACAATGCAGTACCCATAAAGCACATAAATGGAAATCAATCAAGTGGCAGTTTAATAAGTACTAAAATGTAGCTCCTGTTGCCATGACTCTCCTGCCCTCTCCAACAGGCTAAAATCGGTCACTTTACTGAGTGCTATATGGTTTTTCTCTAACCCTATAATCAGCCACCTTCTCTGGAGAGCACAATGCATTATTCCACATGGCTTCCCAAATTGCTGATTCCACCAGAGTTTAAATGGCGGCGTATTGCTTCAAAATTGACAATGCAAAAGCTCACCCTGCCCCTAAGTATGTCTGCAACATCTTAAAGATTTTCTTTAAATAACCAGCTTCTGCAGACCTACATCCAGGCTACAATGTATGCAAAATATACTGAGTATAACACATTGCCTTTAAGTCGCAGATCTTGTGTCAGTGTGTACACAGTAGGCAATGAAGTAGACTGTAGACTCACGCAGCAGCCCTGCATTCTCGCAATTATTGCACCTCAAAGAAAATTCTTTAATCAAAACATCTTCCAGAAAAAAAATCCATCTATATAAATGGGTAAAATGTAAGGTATGCTAGCATATTATGCTTAAAGTGCTGTGTGAGCATCCCCATTGTGCATAATAACAGAGCTGAGGATCATCAAGAGATCATGAAGCATGTTACCATTAGTCAACAGACTGCTATAAATCACTTGAACCACTGTGCCCACTGTATTTTTTAAATCAAATGCACAAGTACAATCCCTTCTCACTTCACTTTTCCTTAGTATACAAACTCTTCTCCTTGTCTCCTGTTGCCCACATATCCATGTACAGACTGCTCCCTTGTCTTTCTCTACCTTCATTACATACCACTCGCACTATCCTTCTTTCCCAATCCCTTCATTGTCTTCTCCATTCTGCTGCAATCTCTTTAACTTATTCATCTTACTACCTTTTCTGTCACTCATTCTGATCCCTCTGCCACTGTTTCCATTATAGTATTCTTAATACCCTGACATCCTGGTTCCTTAACCACCATCCCCATCCTAGTACTCCTCTTACCCTTCCCATCACTCCACACTGGTTCTTCTTCTGCAGCCTTATCCCTAGTACCTTACTATGTCATTCTATTTCTTTTAAAATTTTTCTACCACTCAAACAGGCTTTTTTGTTTATTTTCTTAACGCTCCATTTGGTACTTTTCCTACCCTGCCATTCTGGTCCTCTCCCACCTGATCTATTCTTTTACTCTCCTTAACTCTTCACCCCCTCCTCCACCATCAGCTCCCAAGAGAAACACAGCTGCTTTCTGGTTTTGCAATAAAAGTTGGCAGTCTTCTATCACATTCTCCATTCCTGTATCTCCAAAGCTTGAAATTTCTGTAAGTTCTTTAGCTGTCAGCAAAACTCAACATCTTAAAACATACAAAGCTCAAATGCATACATCAGATTTCCCCTCTGATCAATAACTCAGGGCTTTAAGTTCCACTAATGATTTGACAAACCCAGAGCATACAGCAGAGGGTCAAGTTACTGTGCAGCATTTTAAAGCAGCCACATATTTGGAGTGCAGCCAGTGACTTCCAACATGGAAAATCCACCATTGCCAACCTGAGGATTGTGTTGTGAGCTCTCCACTGCCTGGCAGCCAGGTCTGTGTGGGCTGACTGGGTAGCACGTTTTCTGAGGGGCCCGCTGTTACGTAACAATGAGGTAAAAATAAAATGTGCCAAAACAGTTATTCAATAAGTTGGAAAATACAGGAAACTCCGGGAGTAGTATTCCTTCCCACTGAACCAAGCACTGACCCCCTAATCGGAGAAGAGGGGGGGATTTGCCAAGTCACACCATCTCCAGCTCCACCCTCAGATTTTGTCATGTCCATACTTGTTCACAGCCCTTGGACTCAGACCCTTACCAGCATGAACTTCACCAGCCAGGCAACATGGCATCAGGGGTATAATGCTGCTAACTTTGAATACACCCTTGGTACAAACCTTAGCATGAGTTTTAGAAGGATCGCGTTAACCCTTTCGCCTCCATGTGTCCTGGATATAATCTAGCACGGCAGACAAATTTCTGATGCGGGCATGTCAGATTCTACTGGCGTAAATGCTATTGATCACATTGTTGTCCATTCTGAGAAATATTTTGTCTGTGCTGTGTGTAATTCAGATAGCATAACTTTTGGCCATGATTGGACTGCTACTTGGGCTATTGTGTGCAGCATGATAGTATTGCACAGCAATAGTAAAAATGGCAAAGTGAGTGTTTACATATAAAGAAGTTCTGAGAGCCATTCGTGAAAATGATAATAATTCTAAACTTAGTAGCATTGAAAATGCATGTGCAAACTGCTGGTGCAGAAATGCACAAGAGATAGTTTCTTGGAATTATACTGCTCATGGGAATAATACACAAACTGAACATCTAAATGTACTGGTCGACAGATCCTCTGTATGCTACGCCAAAATTTAAGTACTGTATTATGTACTTATGTGCACTGGCCAAGTAAAACCGAGTAGTGCGCAGCGCCATGTTTTGCACAAACCGAAGCACTGGGGACAAGCATATTGAGCTACAAAAACAGACTGTATAGCAGTTTTTTTTGTCAAAACAGTATCAACATCATTAATATGTTATGACCACTATTTTTTGTGTGTTACATGTGAAGAATGTGCTCTGGAGCCAATAGTCTAAGATTTGTAAAACAAAAATGGATTGGTGCCCAATTATTCCCGAGTTCCATTGCCTATATTCCACACATAGTTGCACATACCCAAATTAGTTATGGCATTTGCCGTTTTTAGAGGCTAGTTTGAAAAGAGGTTAATTTCCTCAACTTGAAATGCATATTGTGTTGGTACTGTGACACATTAACTCTTTTCGCAGGTTTACTTTGGTGTAGTCCATCTAGAATAATGGGCAGTAAAAGGAACTTTTGTGTTGAGTTCTCTCTCCTGTAATATTCAGAGACAGAGCATATGTATGACTATAACCATGAACCTAATGCTGGCATAATTTCTTCAGGCTACACATTTCCAGAATAACTCACCAACCCAAATGTTGTGTCACTGTCCTCCTTCTAGCCCTGGCTTCAGAGGATATCAGTTTCGTAATATAATAATATATATAACAATATAATAATATGTAATATAAAATCTTGCCTTGGTTCCAAAACATGGGTGACATAATACTGGACTTACATGGGTTCAGCAACCTCTGCATTATCATATCACATTCTGGTTGACTGCAGACCCTTGCACCAACCATGTGCAGATAGTTGCTAACAGACCTAAGGTGAGAAAAGCTGAAGGAATTTCAGGCCTTCACCCAGACCCATGTGCAATCAATGGAGAAGCTAGCTTCTACATGGCTTCAACAGTGAAACAAAGGCTTATTATTAAAACAACTAGTGCTGCACATAAAAGAGCCCCATCTCAGCTCCAGATAAGGAACAAGGAGCTCAGTCCTCCACCGCCACTGATCTCCTCTCTGACATCCATACAAAGCAGCTTCTTCAGCAAATTGCAGCAGCTAGCTGTCTCTTCTCAGACTAGCTACATTAGCAATCCGTACACCAACGACGCAGCAAGCATGAAAGTCTTACAGACTGTAAGTTACAGAGAAATGAAATGCTTTGTGCTCCACAACAGCTGAGGAGAGCTGTACTCTCTCTGGGGTGGGGGAGACAGAACGGGGAAACAAACCCAACCTGGGAGACATGAGGGAAAAGAACGGCAACGTTGTGGATAACCAAACAATCTATTTCGTCCACAAGCTCTAACTTGATGATGATCGATGACAACAAATTATATCTATTTATACATTTTTTTTTATGAGGGCTTTCCTTCTGATTACTATTTCCTTTTCCGAGAGCTCATGAGAGAAGAGAGAAGCATGATATATATTTTTTGAATTTTTATATTACAGCATAATGCATTGTAAGCATTTCCCTGAGTTATTGTTTAATATGCTAAACAAGCACATTTTTCAAGACTCTCTGTGTTTGCTGCTGAGGGAAGCTGTCACTCATGGTGCAAAATAACACAGTCATGAATGCCTTCACTGTATGTTAAAAGTGCCATTGATAGCACCTCAACTAGCTGGGGTGAGTTCTAGGTATGATGCAGGGCCTTCCTGTCTTGATAAGGCATTCCAGTGCATCACAGAGGAACAGAAGGTCACAGACTTCAAGTCCTAGTACTGGAGGCCACAAGATGCAGAGCACTCACAAAAGCTGATAATGGGACACACAAAACACTGAATTCCTCATACACACACACACACCTATTGCATACACACATAAAAGTGGTTTATCATTGTTGAAGCATGACCAAATATCATCTACAGAGATTGTGTTCCCATTTTGAACTACCTACTCAATTGTCAGTGTAGGTTGCAGTGACCGTGATGGCCTGACCAAAGGCTCTCCAGGAATATGCTTCTGCCTTTCGTATGAAGTACATTTGCAGCCTGACTGACGTTGAAAGTAAAATGTGCTTAGGAGCTTAAAGGGGCACAGGGGAGACTTGGATTTTCATTGGGAATCTTTTTTTAATGTTCTCATTCAAATGTGGAGGTCTAAAAGTCCACTGATGAAGATGCATGTTGCTAATGATAACTCCAGCCCCTGTGCAACAACTCTTGCTCCTTCCTGCAGATTTTCTTGAAATTCAAATGGACTGCAGCAACATGTGGCATGGAATAACAAAAAACAAATTACCACTTCAGTCTGTGATGGCCTTTCAAGAGTTCTTCATCTCTGGGAAAACAATTTCTCAAATAATTAACTCTCTTGGGGAGGTAAAGGCCTACACAAAACCAGCATTCGCTGGCTCACTGCAGCAGAGCACAGAGAAAAGATCAGAGGGTCTTTTTACTTCTCCCCCAGCCTCACACCACTAACATACGCAGGACATCAGCAGGCAATACCACATCACTGCCCCCTCCCCAGCCCACCAACATGGCTTAGCTGTTCTGCCGTAGTTGCTGAAGCTGCCTCCCTTTGGATCAATCAGATTACATAAGAGCACTGCAACACACAGAGGCTGAGAAGATCTGAGGCATCACCTTCAATGGAGTTCAACAGTTTTCCTGCACCCTCCCTCTCCTTTTCACTTTTTCACTCCTTCTCATGTGTACAGCTACCTGCATCTAAAAATTTGCACAGTCTGCAGTTTTGCACATCCTGGAAGCCATTTCAATTAAGCATCTTTTTCAATTGGCAACAGGTAGCACAGTAGTTAGAGCTGTCACCTTTCAATCAAAAGATCTGGATTCAAATTCCCCTCCTGCTGTACTATGCTTAAGCAAAGAAGAAATAATAAAAATGTACAAAAGCACAATACCTCAATTTGATCACAAGCAATGTATTTCACCCCTTTATAATCTACTCACTGCTCCAAACAGGAGTATATGAGCACTGGAAGCAGCGGATGGTGTAATGGTTAACTCTGCCACCTTGCCCTCACAGGACCCACGTTTGACATTATGCTTCTGCTACAGTACCCCTGATCAGGGCCCAAGCTAGGAATTCTGGCCCCCTTGCAAGAATAGTCTTCTGCCCCTCTTTTAAATATAAGAATTTGGAATTTTTGTGGGCTTCCTTCCCCTGTGAGCCAGGTGACCAGAATTGTCCCCAACCTACACTTCACGATCAACTTCCCTAACAATGTTCCAGTAAAAATTACCAGCTTTATAAATGAGTAAATAATTGTGAATAGCTTGACATTATAAGTCACTTTTGCGAAAGATATGAGCTAAATAAATATATGCAACTGTGTCAAACAGATATAATATTTGTCTTTCTTTAATTTTCCCAGGACCTCAGAGCCCAGGCTGCAGTAATTATGTTTGCGCTTGCTTTCCGAGTTCCCCATTGACAACACAGTCTCCCAGACTTCTTGCTTCCTACAGCCACAACCTATGCCTGCATATCCTGTATTCTGCAAAGAATCACGCTGTCTATAAACAAATGAAGTCCTCAGGCAGAAATCAATAGAAAAAAGCAGGGCTATGTCCATTCTCTGAAATTACAATCAATGGCAGATTGATGCTCCTGCTCCAAACCACAGCCTCCAGTTGCTTCCACGTGCTGGAAGGATACAACTATTTGGTACATCAACTAACAGTTCTCAGACCTGCCTGCATGTGTTCAAGGATACATTATAATTTTTCAGCTTATATCTACCAATATAAATTTTCAGATCACCATGGGTGACTGTCCAGTGATGGTCAAAGCTGTGAAAATGCTGCTTGCTGTCTACCGGAGTCAAGTCAGCAGTGATTTTGACAAATGGCTGTGGTTTTGGACCGAGACCTTAACAGTAGCAACACGCAGCCCGTTTGTTAAACTTTAGTGTCTGCGATAAGGAACAGGAAGATGGATGAGTATGCACTTGTGAGATGTTGAGCGCCGGGCACTGCTAGGAACCATGGCAGCAATTGCAAATCAATAATCAGGACAATGGAGATGTGCAAACAAATAATTAACGTAGCTCACAGGATTTCCACACCTTCGCCCTCCATAACCTTCAAAAATCACTGCATCATCTCGTCACAACTTCAGCACCTTCTTTCTCCTTTGCCAGCAATATTTCTAGCAAGATAACATACAATGAAATGTAAAATATAACACCACCCCATTACAGGGCCAAAATTACACATTTAGATAAAACCAAAACTTTTTCTCTTGATTTGTTGTCATGCTGTCTTTGTACCTGGGTATTTAAAATAAATGCAGGCATTTTACAGTTTGTTTTCAGCATTCTTTCAGCAACTTTTAGGACAATACAGTAAGCATGTCAGGCAAAGCTATCACAGCTCTTCAAGTAAACATGTGTACATGCTGAAATATTCATCATAATTTTCCTGTTCTTCATTATCTGCAGATAATTTATTTGTTGGTATAATGATGAAAAGTTGCAACAGTACTACTGAATTTTGTGTAGAAAAGTAAGCACTGATCTCTTCCAGAAATTCCACTAATTTGCTAGGAATTTAATGTGATATTCTGTGATTTGTACGCCTAGTTTTGGTCTAGCCTTGTGTTAAATCATGCAGTGAATATAAATTCTTCACTGAAAATCCCTTTTAGTCTGTGACTTAGGGTAATCCTTGTCCAAAACAGTCTTTAAAGATAAGGTTTCCATTCCTTTTGGCAAGTTGTGACAGAAACCTGTAGCAGTTTTTATATCTTAGGGGCAGCCACTTTATTATTTTCATAATTAATTTAAAAAACATTTTTCAAATTCTGGAGAGCAGTCAGTTGAAGCAGAGGTGTTGAATTGAGTTTCTGTGAGAAGCTGACAAGAGCTAGAAGCATTTAAATAATTGAACGGTGATACTGAAGTAAGACAACTAATTTCCAACTTTGCAGTTACTGGCCCTCATGTATTAGGGTCTCTGCCACTGAATGGCACTGTCTCCTACCTGGGGCTCTCCTTGAGTGTCGGTAATAGGCATTCTTCCTTCTGGGAGCGGAAAAAGTCTTTATAATCCAACGTGATGAAGAATCACTCCAGCATGGTCCGCATACTTCTACCAGGGAACTCAAAAAATCAGGTTCTGGTTTTGGCACCTCCTTCATGGGATGAAAAAGGAAAACCTCTACAATAGACTTTACCAGAGGAGAGGAAATGCCTGAGTTCTGCAAAATCCTCCTGCTCTTTGCACAATGGTTGGCATTTAAACATCTCCACACATCAGTTGGACTTCAGCGCAGGGGCACACACTCTTGCCAAGACAAACACATTTACATTAATCAAGTCCCCCGGATGACAATGCTTCAGTTTTGCTATCTCAAAAATAAATGTTTCTTCCATGAAGGGAGCACAAGAATATCAAAAAACTGAGATCAAGTCAAAATTTCAATCCCAAACAGGCTACTTTTTGTCCACCAATAGGTAACAATGCTATGCCTGGGCACTGTATTCTTTCTTTTCTGTTGCCAGTTCTGAATCTCAGGCTGGAAAGGTCATCTTTCTGGAACCTCTTTATTTGCGTGTCCATCACTCTTCAATTGATGAGAAAGGTCACGTTCAAAGCTTGTTGCACTTCAAAGGAAAACATGGCAGAGGTTCCTCCACAGTTCCTCCCAGCAGAGTGTGTATTAGTGTATACCTAAAAAGTTGCCATTGGATGCCCTCCCTTGAAAAGAGTCTTTAGCATTTGATAATCAGCCTTCATTATAAGCCCTTGCATTCATTTACAGCCACACTGGACAAAAATGTCTGCAAGCGACAGGCAAAACACTGGCTCAGCACCTGGGCAACCAAATAGGCTCCATGTAAGACCAAGAAGTCAAGGACCAATGTCAATAATTTCTTTTCACCACACTCAGCAGGGCCACAGGCGATGACTGACTTATCTCCCCGACGAAAAAGTGCATCGTCCCACATGAATAATGAATCGCATGATCAGCTGCAACACGGCAGCTAAATTATTCAGTAGGCAATATATTTCATCGTTGTGTTCCCTGATTTTTAATTATTCACACAAGCATTTGGAGGGGCGGAGCTCTGAAAAGCCTGGCTGCGTGAGCTTAGATGAAGGATTCTGGCCATAATAACCACTGACTGGGAGTCTAAGGAGAGAGCCCTTCAGAATGGTGATTGCTCCCCACCTGGGGATGCTGAACTGAGCACTTCCACCAGCACAGCAATCCAGTCCTTGTGATGCCTTCAGGTGAGCTTAGCTAAGGTAGACAACAACAGAAAGGTGTTGCCAAACCTGGGAACCTGGTGCTTTGCATTGCCAAAGACACTGATACAGGAAATGGGTCCATTGTGTGTTGTAAAAGCAGAACTATTTGAAGAGCTGAAAGATACCCAGCCAAAAAGAGTACAAATGTCCCCACAAACAAATGGGCAATTCTTGGCACAACTTCACACAGAAATCTATCGTTCGATATGAGACCAAAGTATTGACTCTCTCTGTTTCATTTTTCAGTAAAACATAATGCATCTATATTAGTTGACACCGTTGTCCAAGATGACTTGCAATCATTTACCCATTTATACAATTTGTGCTGCCCCTCTGACTGCAGCCTCCACTGATTCCTGTTGTCAGGAGCCTGGAACTGCTACCAAACAGAATAGTAACCCTGAGCCATATGGGCTTTGACATTACCAGCCTTTAGCTCTACCTCAATAGACATACTGAACATATTCACACAGGCCTCACAAGAGAATGCCCCGGAGGGGTGGGCAGCCACTGACACTTATACTCCAAGAGCTTTATTTACCTCCCCTTCTTCACTGTGTGGAGTTTTCTTTTTTGTTTTCTTCTTCTCAGTTACCAGCTCTGCAGTTAGCATCTAAGACAGATAGCCATCTTTGTTACATGACAATGGATAACCTGAATTGGGTCATTTACTTTTTGTTTAGAGCTCTGCAAGAAGAGTGTTAAATAAATATAAACTGTATTGAAACTGATCCATACAACCAGGTATTTTTACTGTATCAGTTCAGGGTAAGTACTTTGACAAAGGGTACTACAGTAACAGTTTGGATTTGAACCCAGGTTCTTTGCAAGGCCGACCACTATGCTACCTGACACTTCACAAACCCTTCAAACATCTCAATCTGTTGACCAATAATTTTTTTCTCGTGGGTGCATTAATTACCACAGACCAAAGCCCTGAAACCACACAGTTTAACCTGCCTGCTGACATCCCCAGCACCCATGTGGCCTCATTTGCATGCAGGAGGTGCACCAGCAAAGGTATTCCCACAGAGGACACCATACCTCCAAGGTAGCTGAGAGATGTGTCCTGATTGCAGGACTCAATAAACTTCAGGATCAGTTAGCAGAGATGAGCAGGCACAGGGTGTCTTCCTCAGTTCCTGCTGAGGCGTAAGAGCCAGGAGAGCACACATTTGCTGTATGAGTTCAGTTTCCATCTCCCCCATACCCTGGCTCACCAAAAACCTTACCGATAGAGCACGTCGTACTGGACAGGCAACTCCGGACTTGTGGTAAATCGATGCATAATGCCTTCACCAAGCCTCTGTCCTCCTTCTGCTTCACTGCTACCTGATGCAAACAACCAACATTTTTGTGTTTAAAAACCATATGCTACTTAAAATGATTTTAATTATAGGCAGTTCAGGTTAAGTGGCAGCAGGTGGTGTAGTGCTGAGAGTCATTGCATTGCCATCAAAGAATGAAAGACTGACTCTTCTTCACATTGTAGTACCCTTGAGCAAGGTGTATCCTGAAGTGGTACAGTAAAATTACCATGCTGTATAAATGGCTAAATCACTAAGAAGCTGAATATACAAACTTGACTTTGTAAGTCACCTTGGATTCCAAACTCGGATAAATGAATAAATATAAAAACCCTCCACAGAGGTGTTACAGCAGGACCCCTCCTGGGATTTGAGCTAGCCATATTTAGGTTACTGCATCATTAATCTTTATTTTATCTTTTTTTTACTTTCAATGTTTCTAAGAAGTTCCTCCTCTGTTCTCCATCTACATGTTTAATACATCCTTGATCATGACCACCTTAACACACTGATCCTCGTTGCTCACCGGCATTTTTTGCTCTCAGTGATGTATCAAAACATGCAACTCCACATGGTCAGCCAACAGAGATGAAGCAGACATGCGCTTGTAAACAGATTTTTTAACTTAAAATATTAGAATGAACCCCTTAACCTGGGAAAACATTAAATCCAAAGGTAACTGTAAATGTGACATCCACAAAGCCTACATCAAGCTACGACAGCTGGCCTGCTTTCCCTGACACCTATAATGCCCTGTTTGGACATAACGGCCATCATAACAGAGATTGACTCGGGGTAAAGGCTCAACAATTGAGATGGCTGCATTCCAAGGCATGCATTTATACGTCTAGGATTTTGAAACCAAGTGAAGAAGAGCACCTTCCACTACAGTTTGGCTCCTTGTGACACATCCCCCACAAGCTGGTGCTCCCGGGATGCTGTCAGCTGTGGCACTGAAGCTGTGAACCAAAGCATACAGTTGCCAGTCCTGGACTGTAGGAAGTAATGAGCTTTAAGTATCGCAATCAATCATACAATTGCACAGATTTTTTCCCCCTCGGGGCTCATAAATGTATAAACTATAACAAAGGCAGAATTAAATTACTATTATTATTTTGTGTATTACTATGGTTTCGTTCCTTAGCATGTTAACAAAGGCAACTTTTGCTATTGCTTAGAAATCTTCTAATATTTCCCATTCATACCAGAGGATAATTCAAATGTTGAAATGGTACAACGGCAGGCCCCTCCTGGAACACAAACCAAGACACATAGCTGAAAAGAACAAAGAATATCCACGAAAGGGCTGCATGGAATTCATAGAAATCCCAGTCCTACTGTGGTTCTCTGTCCATTGCTGTGCTACCCTCTGACACCCTGGGCTACTCTGTAATTAACCCCTGTTGCTGTACATCACGCATCATGCTCTGTGTCACCTTGCGGTTCCTTGTGTCACCCTCCGTAACCTAGTGCCACCCAGTGTTACTCCATGCAATCCTCTGCCACACTGCAGTGCCCTTAGTTAGGCATCGCTGGCTTGCATCACTTTCCTGAGGAGTGCTATGCAGATGCTCACACAGGTCCCCTCAGTGGCACAGTATCAGCATCCATAGCCTGAATACCAAATGATGGCTGTGTCTGCAGGGGAGGGAGGGGAGGGGAGGGGTGGGGTAGGGGGCTGCTGCATCTGTATCTCTTCAACACCAGGCTTTCTAAATGAATGGGGAGGACCTGTCTGCCACTGCTGTGGAATGCCTTGTAACCAGAGTATCGACGTGCTGTAAGGTGCTCTGCCCGAAATGTTACACAGGAAAAAATCCGGTTCAGATGTATGAACATCATGCTTTGAACCCACGAATACATCTGAGATGTCCATGTGATTGATACACTGAGTAAGAGAATTTTCAAAGTGCATCTGAAATAAATCTGTGCAGGGGTAGCCTGGGGGCTGCTGGGTGTGTGTTTGTGGGTGCAGCTGAAACATCCCACCTAGTTCAACTGACTCTCTGACTCTGGGCATCGATCTCTTTTTCCCCTGTCACTGGCCTTCAGGCCTGATTGGAGAACCCAGAGCCCAGGATAAGTGGCGCCACCCAGGCTTAGTGCTGACACAAGATGAGCTGCAAGACACAGCGGCCTTACAGCCCAGCACAGGTGAGGGACCATATCAGAAGTGCAATAATTCGCACAAGCACGACAGAGCAGTCATTTCCAACAACTCAGTCTCAGTCAAAGCACCAGCACCTGCTGACACATGACACGTTCACTGCGGAGCTGCCATAAAGGGAGTCACCAAAATGATGCCGCATGACAGGTTGATTGATGTCCCTTCCTGCTCCTATACCAAACATAAACACAACCCCGGTGGACTGGTTTGTGCAGTTGTGATGGTGTTCTTGCACACCGCAAATCCCCCCACACACACACACACACACACAAACTCACACCATCCCCACCACATCAGCAGAACATGAGAAAATGTGTTTTCTGTTTACATCTTTCCAAGTGGGGTGAACGTAAAAGGGAATTAAGGAAACACAGCGCAGGTTGTCATTTTGATTTTTGTATACAGGCTTGTGCCAATGTCTGAGGCTCGGTGATGACGCTCTAATGTCAGCCATAGATAAAAGTGATGGTGCAGAGGCCCAGCTCTGCTTCCACCAGGGGGCCTCCATTCTCATCCCTCTTTAATTACAAAGTAAATCAGTGGGTTGCTGCAGCACATTGCAACACACTCAACTAGGAGGGATGAGAGTCACCCAGCACACCATCAGCGGGGGCTCCCAGTGTGTGGGAATGGAGGAAGCTACACTGTTGGGTGTCAAAAGCAGAGGGAGATCCTGCTTATTTCACTGTTCAGGAGAAAATATGCAAGGTGATGGCCTGGAATCCAGTCTCATGCCTCATGCCCTGTGCTTCTAAAAACTCGGGACCACATGACCCTGCTCTGGACAGCCAGTTATTGATGATGGATGGATGGATGGATGGATGGATGGAATAGTGTTAAACATATGATAAAAATATATGATTTTCATCCTGCATAGTTTTCCTCAATCTTGCCATGCTGAGGCTCACCCTGTGCTGCCTGCTCTGCTCTGCAACTGTGAACTGCAGCACTGCTCAGGAAGATGTTAGCTCTGCTAATGACCCCCTGTGCCTGCGTCCTCCTCTGAGCTCAAACAAACAAGGCATCGTGCCGGGAAAAAGCACACTTCAACACCTCCCTGCAGCAGAGTGGTGGCAGGGTGAGAGGGTTCCTATCACAGCTGTAGCACCTCCTTTCAGTCCTGCGCAATCAAAGCACCTCCCAAAGACACTTCCTGATACACCCTTACACACATACCTGCGGCAAACTATGAGCCCCCCGTTGTAAATCAGCAGGGGTTTGAAGGTCCTTCCCTCATTTCGTGCCACTGGTACTCATGGAAATCAGGCGGCCTGCTTCCCCATTGGAACTCCGAGCACCAATGATAAATTGAAAATGGGTAGCGTCCTGGACAGCATTTATGTAACTGGGAAGGATTTCATCAAATATTGATGTAGTAGGGAGAGCACTTTCCTGAACTCGCAGGAGAAAATTGCAGCAATACAGTAGTGTGTGTGTGTGTGTGTGTGTGTGTGTGTGTGTGTGTGTGCGCACAAGTGCGTGTGAGGAGGTGTCCTCCTCATCGCTCCATCAGTGCAACACCACAGCGAGACAATGAATCGGCAGTCGTTCAAACAGAATAATTTACCCGGGACGGCGAGGTGCAGGAATCAGACAGATGGCGCAATCAACAGCCATTTTAATCCAGCCGTTTCATAATGAGGAGCCCCCCGCTCCACACAAGCTCAATTTTTATTTTTATTCTGTAATGCCTGCTTTTTCTTCCATGCATCTAATACATCAAAACATGTACTCTAAAGGATTAGCCATCCCAAAAAAATCATTTTCAAATACAACACAACATGAAAAAATTCATCATCCAACATCAAAGCAAAAAATATTTATGCAGCACTAGCAAACATTGGGTAATGAAACACCTTCCTGTCCCCCACTGCTTCAATGTTACATATTTGTACAATTCTTTATGTTTTTCACAGGCCTCAGGCTGACAGAGAAACAAAAATTAGAAACCACCTGCAAACAGGTAATTCGCCACACTTTTCCTACATATTCTGAGGTGTTGAGCCACCTGTGTGCCCACATTATAAGAGGGATTTTTTAAAAATGTGTGTGAACACCAAGGTCACAGGTAGGGCTGTGAACAATTTAAATACAAGAGGGGCTATTACTACTACTACTACTACTAATAATAATAATAATAATAATAATAAGAATAATAATCATCATCATCCAATGAGTATAGGAACATTTTATGTTATTTACAGACACCTTCATATAGCTGTTTTTACTCTTCTTTAATAAAGTCTGAAATCATTGCAATGACTTATATGTCCTGAAAAGTGACAGTGGAGAACAGTGAGGGACAGTAAGGGAAAGTGCAATGGACAAGGGACAGTGACTGACAGTTGGGGACAGTGAGGGACAGTATGATGGATGAGGAACAGTGACTGACAATGTGGGAGAATGAAGGACCACATGATGGACAATAGCTGTGCGGAAACCACAGGCAGCACACAGCCATCAAGCTCCCACTTACATTGAAATTCTGCATTAGGAGGTGAGACTGCTGGGGGGTGGGGGGCTGGTTCTCCATGGTAAAATGACCACTGCGATTTGGACCATTTTCACCTGGACTCTGTCCACAACTGTGACTAATACCGCAGATGACAACGCAACAGCCCCCATGTGTGTGTGTGTGTGTGTGTGTGTGTGTGTGTGTGTGTGTGTGTGCGTGTGTGGTGTCCGTAGCTCCTGCGGGGACACAGGGCAGTACAAGGGATGAAGACAGCAAGCAGGTGTTTGAAGCTCCGCGGGGGACCACAGTCACCTTTATCACCTCCATCATCGCACAACTTGCGGAGCGCAGGGGGACACCTGAGCAACGCACAGCAACGTCATGACAGCTATCATCATCGTCGTCATCAATGTCACCATCACTTTCTTCAACATCAGCACCGTGATCACTAGCACTGCTATCACCCTATTGATGATGACCATCAATATCATCACAGTCATCATGGTCATAACCACCAGCAGGGACTGAAACATCATCATGACCACGACCGCCAGCAAACAGAACTAAAATCGTGATCCTCCTGCGATCATCACGAGAACCGCCATCCACACCACTGCGGTCCTCCTCCTGCTCCTCCTGCTCCTCCTCATCATTGGGGCTCACTTGCCCCATGCAGCGGAGTCTCCGCAGTCACCCCATCACCCCCTCATCAGTGAGCCGCGTGCCGCGCTCCGTACTCACAGTCCGCAGGAACTGGATCTCGTCTTCTCCTTCCCCCCCCTCGGCCATGGTCACCGCTCGGTACGGCTGCACGCGCGCTTGTGGCGGAGGCGGCGGCGGCTCGCGGGCTGCACCCGTGCGCCGCATCTTCCGAAGAGCCTTTTCATTGGACCAGCCGCGCACCCGAAGGGAGGAGCCGACCAGGTGCGGGGCGGAACGCGCACCGGACTCAGAGCGCCCCCTGCTGGCCCGTCTGCGCATCGCTCACTGTATACCACACCGAGGACCCGCACTGGAGCTGGGACTGTTAGCACGGTAAAAACGGTTTACATAACCACACCTGAGCTGCTGCTGTGTTTGATGAGAGAGATAGAAAACTCAGAACCTGGAGCAGGTCCAGGACGTGGGAGTGTTTTCACCTTCGCTTTCACTGCGGCTTTTTACACACAGATGTGTTGTGAGCATGTCAGGGATGTGCTTAAGGCTCCAAGAAATCTGAAATAAAACCTTGCAAAAGCTTCAGGGTCTGTGTTTATATGCTGTGATTTCTTATTGCTCTGCCACCTTTGTTCAAGGTAGATTACCATGTTAATCAACTTTACCACGATTTTCACATCTAATAGCGGGGTATTGTTACAGTATCAGTGTTGTACAAGAACCTTGTCCACATGAACTACAACAGGAGCAGGGAACTTTCAGCCTTTAGATTGCAGCGCCACAGCTCTAACCACTAGGCCACCTGTTGCTGACATGACACTTGGACACTGGTTGAAAAGTCAAGTTGGCTGCACTGATCTGCAATGATGGGGTTGAATATGTCTGTGGATACAGAGAGTGACACTGTAACATATACCATGGTAAAGCTGTCAGGGACTCAGCAGTAGCCCCACATGACTCGATTTGATGAGCCTATACTAGGATATGCTTTGTCACAACGTATAAACCATCCATCAATGCAAGCAGCACAAATGCTGCAGTTGTTCTGTCTGACATGAAACTATTTCACACTGATCCATCACAATTTTGACCAAGTAAAAACCTTAATAAGGCTCCATTAATGGGATTTAAATGAGGGAAGAAAAAAAAATCAGCCCAAGGATTAGAGGGACTGTGTTCTTGTGTGTTTCGGCATGAGAAGAATATAAATCAATAATTTCCAGGCCATTGTGTAACATGCCAGCAGCAAAGTACAGAGGCAAGTTTCCCCTAATGGAGCAAGAGAAAAATACAGCCAGGTTTCACCACAGAGCCCAGGGAGAGCAGGAGCTGCAGCATGAAAATATTTCCATATGTCAATATTTCATATAGCAAGCTGGACAGTGGCAGGTTTCAGTGTGAAGTCAGACTATTCAGCCAGCATGTTCACAGAAATTCCCATGGTAACAAAAACAATGTATACAAAAATAGACATCCACAGACCTATAGCACATCATCCGATTGTAAATAAAATACTGAATTTAGAAAACATACCATGATACCAACGATTGTGTTTGTCCCTTCTGGATGGAACTGCTCAGTGGAGTTGCTTATATAGTGTAAATAAATGATGCAGCTTCCAAGTACTTACAGTTGTGGACACTGGTTTAAAGGGTTCATTTTTAAATATTAAAAAAACAACAATCCCTCATACGTCTGGATCTTTTATTTTATTACTTTATTTTTTTTTGGCCATCAAAAAATGAAGCTTATCATAAGAACATATTCATGAATACAAATTGTTCACTTTCAAGACATAGAATTGTGCCAGGTTTTTAAAAATTATTATAAAATATTACATTGTAAAGACTACTTTAAAGGGAAGTTTTTACATATTAATATTAAAACTAAATTTTAAATTATTACAATGTGCCACAAACTAGAATATCTGAATATTTCCTATATAAATTATGGACTATAAACACTGCACATAAATCTAGCAGTAGTGGAACTTACACAGACATTATCGAATTTATAAATATATATATATATATATATATATATATATATATATATATATATTTATATATAGAGAGAGAGAGAGAGATACAAAAGTACACACAATTTCCAATTAAATTACATGGTGTAGACTGACAAATTATGAGAAATTATCTTAAGACTTCAGCATTTTCTCCAGTTTAATAAATTGGAAGGTCCGTGTTTAAAAACTAAAAATTGAAATTATGCATTTTAGTGTTTTTTTATGCTGAAATGCAAAAGTCATCCAGCTACAGATTGGTACTAGGGGGTCCAAGAGGTGGTACACAAGTGGACAAAGTGACAATGATTTATCAGTCGGTGTTATAACCCAGAATTGGTCCCAGCCATCGCTCTACCTCTGTGACGGGCAATTCCTTCCTCATGGCATAGTCCTCAACCTGTTGAATGCCAAAGCAAAACACAGACATGTACACTCAGAATGTTGTAGGTTCAAAAAATATGAGTGCATGCAACCTCCACTGCTGCAGTAAATGTCCGGGATGATTCCTGTCCCCATTCCTCTAACACACTCACAGCACACGTTGACAGAAGCCATACCTGCTCCTTGGTGATCTTGCCCACGGCAAAGTAAGTCGAACTGGGGTTTGAGAAGTAGAGTCCGCAGACAGAGGCAGCAGGTGTCATGGCCAGGGACTCGGTTAGCGCAATGCCTTCATAAGAAAACCAGAGATAAATCTTGACACGTTACATGCACAGCCTGACACGTTACACTCTACAACCTAAAAGAGAAATCAAACTGTGGATTCACTGCAGCAGGGTGACGCTCTGCTGTACCAGTCTTCTCCTCTATGGAGGCGAGTCGCCACATGGTGATCTTCTCAGTGTGGTCTGGCTGGCTGGGGTAACCGGGCGCAGGTCGGATACCCTTGTACTGTATCTTGTGCATGTCAGCCACGTCCAGGGTCTCTTCCATATTGTAGCCCCAGAATTCCCTGCGCACTCGAGTATGCAGCTCTTCAGCAAATGCCTGGGGACACAAAGCATAGGCAGCACTGTGTTCAGAAGTTTGGACACTCAAACTTCAAGCAGGCAGCTACACTGCGCAAAACCTATACCCACTGCACAACCAGACATGCAAAAACAAACGAAGGACAATAGTGTGAAGGGATCGTAAAGTAAGAGTAACCAATGTAAATTGGTGCAGAGGAACAATTAAAGCAGTCAAACTGAAGGTGAACACTACCTACAGGATTAAAAAAAACCATCTCCTGACTGGAAGATGAACATCATGTCGCTTTATTTCTGTTACACACCTCAGCCAGGCGGTCTGCCAGGGCTTTGACCATGATGCTATTGTAGTCATCCCCGTTCTTCTCAAAGTGGTGGCTCAGCTCCTCCGCACCGAAGCAGGCCACAGCAAACAGCCCAATATAGTCAGGCTTCCCGCTTTCACGTGGAGCCACAAAGTCAGACAAGCACAGGTAGGGGTCTGTACTGGAGGAGTCCTTCTCGGCCTGTGTTCAGGGGAGAACCGCACGGTTACAATGTCTGTGGTTTGCCTGTACTCCAGTCATCTTCACCGGATCAAGGATCAAGGATCATGGAGTTCTTCCTCTTAAACAGGTTGGCTTAAAAGCTGCAGACATTTGCTTTAAAAACAGTGATATTACTGAAACACATAGCAGAGTTCATAAGCTACACAATGTACGGAATGTCATCATGGACCTCTGAGAAAACCATGATCAGTTCATATGATGTATCCCACCATCATCCATCTGACAGGAGTCTGAGGACCCCACGAAGGTCACCTGCTGACGGAGCCCATGAAACTTGGCCAGAGGTTGCGTGCTGCGGGGCACTGTGTCTTGAGCATACACATGGATGTCGTCACCAACACTCTGTGCTGGCCAGAACCCCACCAGGCCCCTGGCCTGCAGTCTGCAGCCTTCGATCAGCTCACTCAGGAGCTTCTGAGCATCATCAAACACCCTCCTCGCCTCTTCTCCTGTAGGTAAATCACGGCTATACCTTTAGGATTGGATAAACAATTGGTTGATCAAACCTTGCTGGAAGAAAACAGACTATGTTTTTATTTAGCTTCCAGGAGCCAAATTCAGACTCATAACACAGTGAAACAGATTCTAGACATTAAATCAAATTCAGTCATTACTGGGCTGTGTGAGGAAACTCATGCAAACACAGGGAGACAGGGATGGGATTTATTCATGAGGGGCAAATATGTATATTTGTTCCGTACATATTACTGTTCCTCTGAGTTTCTGTATGAGTAATTAAAATATATTTTTAAACATGTTTCATATTATGTTTATTCATTTTGTTTAAGTACAAGTCTATTGTATACATATCCCATAAGGGATGATGTGCTGACGGTGTTAGACGTGCATTTATGAAATTACATGCAGCTTTGACAAACGAGCAACACAACACAACACACACACGTTTAGTTTAGTTACCAATTTACATGGAACATATATCTTTAGACTGAGGAGGAAACCTCCACTTTGTGTGTTGTACATAACTATTGTGGAGCTGAACGAGTGGAGAGAGGCAGCCATACTTTACTACAGTGTAAATTAATGAAACTGCCTTGTTATGTTGTGTTACGACAATTAATGTTATTTTCTGAAAGTAATTATGTCCCACTTTAATTTGGTGATGTCACCAAGGAATTTAGTGATATTTTATAACTTTGGGCTCAGAAACACATGAAAAACTTTTACAGTTTAAACCAATGATAAACACATTTTTGAGTTCTGAGTTTGCATTACAGAGTTTCTAGGGAATTCATCACTTTACTGTCTTGCCCTGCCTTACGAAACAGTGATGCAGACATAATCCAGTCGTATTAAAATGCATGCAGTGGAAAATTCAATGTTGCTCAAAAGATATATTAACACTAATATAAGTGGCAGGAACCATCTTTTTATGATGTTATTTAGAAGAAAGTATCTTCCTCATATCTGACAGGTATTATTATTATTTACCTGACTGACGCCTATGTTTAACCTGACTTACAGCTTTAGGTTTGTACAATAAGCTACCAAGAGTTATTTGTACGTTTATAAAGCTGGGTAATTTGTAACGTATATTGTATCAATTTAGAGTAAGTAACTTGATCAAGCGTACTACAGTAGGTAGGGTTCAAATTCATGCTCTTCAAAAAGAAGATGAAAGCTCTCGCTACCACACTACCCACTGGCCAGAGGCATTCAAGAGAAAAACTGTATACTGTTTATTTCAGTAATAAAGACTAAAAACCGTAGAAGGCACAGAAGGCTGTTGGTATTTTACACCCAACTGGGGGATAGGGTAAATAACTAGGGACATGCCTCCTACCTCCAACATAATGCAAAACTGTTTTTATAACTCGGTGCCACAACCTCCACCATCATCCAAAACTCTGTCATCTTAGCTGGAGGAACAAAATCTTCCAGCCACAAAAGAGATAGCGGAAAATTACTAAGAATGTGAGGATGAGCCTCCCACTTGCAGTGTGACAGTTTATGTCCCTGGTGTGGGCACTTAGACCTGCCAGTTCCACCTCTCTGCTGCTACATGGACAAACGCACCATTTAACCAACCTGAACTTTCAGCATCCTCTGCGGAAGCTTTGTAGCATAGCACGCTCAGCAAGTTGGCATATTAAATATTCTGGGCCTCAGTGGTCTGTTAGCCAAACTGTGACCTTACCTAAATTGTTTGTGTTAAAAGCTGGCTGCAGTAATGTGCATTTTCCAGACATGTTAAATATTTGTGTCTAAAATACATGCAGGAATAAAATAATTACATGCTAGTACTTGCCACTGTTGGCTGTAGAGCCTGAGAACCAAGTGGAACAAGTGAATAATGAAACAATTATGTGTGTCACACTACAGTACAAGTAGTGCAGCAGGGTAACACTAGTGTCACAATTCCTGGGCTACACAATCGGACTAAATCCAGCTCAGTCTGTGGTTGCTTGTTCTCCCTACATTTCCTCCCAGGGGCTCTGGATTCCTCCCATAGTCCAAAGACATGTTTCAGGAGAACCACACTGAAATTTACCTTTACAGTGTGACTATGCAAGTAATTGTATGAGTGCATGTGACTTGCGCTCTCTCCAGAGTGTACTTTGCCATGTGCTCTATACTGCCTAGATAGGCTCGGGACCTCTGTGACCCTGTGACAGGTTATTGATATTGAGCAGATTTGTCTATGTTTAAAAAAATCAAGGTGAATATCAAGGTGAATGAAATAGTGTCACATACCCACAGTTTTGTCGTTGAAAATTTTTGGGTAACCCCTGTTGGGATATTTGCCTCGAAGCTGCCACACATCAAAGAAGGATTTCCAGTCAATGTAGTCAACCAGCCGGCGCAGGTTGTAGGATTCGAATACATGAATGCCAATCACACGAGGGCGCACTGAAATAAAAGAAGACAAGAAGGCTCAGACTAGACCCCCCAAACTCATCAACCCCACACTCAGTCAGCACACCTCCACAATCCATCCATATAAGAAAATATTAACCTGCTATAAAAAATGTACATCAGCGGACTGATTCCGTGGTTATAACAAGGCTGTAACAGGACCCACCCACTAACCTGATAGTGGCTGGGAAAGCCAATCCACATGCAGGCCCTTCTCTCTGGCTTGACTGAGCGACAAGAAACAACGATCCTGGGGGTGGAACAATAATTCCATTAGGTCAGGGCATCCCCTCAAAATAGACATGAGGTCATAGCCACTTGAGGACCACTTATATGAAATGTGATTTATGTGGTTTGCCTGTTTCCACCCCTTCTCCCTTCACCTTTAGACTGTCGTAGTGGTCCTGTCGGACATCCTCATATTCCTCTGTGATTTCCTCAAAGAACTCCTCTCTCAGATTCTCATCCAGGAGCTGAGAGCACTTCAGGACAGAAAAAAAAGACGAAATACTGCAAGGACTAAATAACCGCAAGGCAGGGTACTCTTCTGCAGTCCTCCCATGACTGGATATTACAGTGACATCCAAAGAATGCCTTGCAGTGGTACATGATAAACTGTAATTCAGCATCTCATCCAAGAAACAGACTCAGTGAATCATGGTAAAAAGAACCATTGTGGATACTGAGCCCTGAACCAGAAGAGAGCAGTGGTCACAACCGGCCTAGCCACGCACCAGAAACTCTTTCAAAGTGCACTTCCTCACAGAATTAAAACATGTCTCTTCTTACGATTGCTTTCTCTCAGCATACACGCTATTCCAGAGAGACGTGCAACTGTGATGTTTTGAAACAGCTTCTCAAACTCCAACTGAAGGCTTTTAATTGAGGCCCTTAAGGCTGCAAAATCACTGCTAATCACGCAAGGAGGCGCTGTGCTTTTCGCCACCCTGACAGCCCGCACAAGCTGCATTATCTACACAGCTCATCAGACAGCATGCAATTTAACCAAAGATAGATCCCATTACTACCTCATTATCTGCCACCGGCTTATAATTACCACGCTCCCAAACTATGTACCGTCCCCTGTACAGCAAACAAAAGGGTTTTCTTCCCTGTCATATAATCAACAGTGTGAGTTGTCTTGTTTGCGCTGCCTTCACCTTCAACTTTTAAGCACAGCAAGCAGATAAATGAAGAAGCTTTGAAGTGCAAACGCGTCAAATTTCCCAGGCAGTTGAGCCTCAGGCAGAGGTGGTCAAACTTACCACCACAACACTGCGGGAGGCATCCAGCACATGGACCACAGGGGCACTGTAACGTGGGGCAATCTTCACTGCTGTGTGAGTCCTGTTACAAGGACAACACAGCACTGTGGTCAAGTGGCAGGAGGGGAGGGGTCATGGCACAGGGCCCAAAGATCAGTGCTTTGCAGCTCCCCCTAGAGCACAACTAGAGCCTATGGTCATGAACAGGAGTCTAGTAGGTCACCAACTTGGATGTGGTGGCTCCTCCGATCAGCAGGGGTGTCTTCATTCCCAATCGCTCCATCTCCTTGGCAACATAGATCATCTCATCCAGTGAGGGGGTGATCAGTCCGGACAGACCAATGATGTCTATGGAAAAGAAAAATTAATTAGCATATCACAGCAAAGGGAGAATAACTACTTTTCCTATTATTCATTCAACAGATACTTAACCTTCTCCAAAGGGACTTAGAATGATATTTATGACATCTATATCCAACACAACTTGTGATTCTAGATACACTACAGTAAACTCCCTACAAACATTCACCCATTTACACAAAAGATACACTCATTCAATCACACACTATGGGTAATTTTAGTCACCAATCAACCTGAAACACAGGTCTTTGGACTCTGGGAGGAAACAACAGCACTTGGAGGAAACCCTTGGGCTCACAATGAGAACATACTGACTCTAAAGAAACTGGGATTTAAACTTACCTTCCATTACACCGCCAGTGTAAAACTAACTACTGAGCCACCATCCACTGAAATTAATCTCTGTACATTATCCTGGACGCACTATACAGCACAAGCACTAAAATCACTCTCATCAGCCGAAAATGACAAAGTTAAATTCACTTAAGCAGTTACCAGATAACTGGATACTGTCTCCACAGTACCATTTTGGTCTTATTCACTCCAAAGGGACACAACTTCAGCTAAGTGGATAATTCACTTTAGCGGATAAAACGTTCCAGTCCCATAACTCATATTCCTATTTTCATGTCATTGGTGTAGTGGAGGCACACTGGTTGTCCCTTTGGCGATCATAAATCAGTTAAACTGGCACACTACTGTACCACTGTGACTTGCCACTTTTCAGTCAGCAGGTGGAAGGTTGTATCGGTCACGTCAGTTGCTGCACAGCTGTTGCACGAACCCCATCCGGAAGCAGTGAGAACAATGAACACGAATTACACCATATAAATAACTGAGCATAAACTGTAGTCTGATGACAGAACTCGTTGCGTATTAGTTGATGTTTTTCACGCTAAAGCATGTATACTTTCTTTCAAGAACTGAGCAAGAAAACATTTTTTATTATAATAAGACACTTCATTAAAAAGAAAAAGTTGCTGGTTTATAGCTTCCTCGCCACTTCAGAGTGCCCCACACTATCCCTCCCCCTTCAGTGGCAGCCATGCTACAAGCAGAGGACATCCTGTGTCATTTTACGGAGGCCAGTGACTCCATCTCTTATTAATGTTTATACAAATTTCAAAAGGAAGTGTAAAAACTTGGACATAAAAATGCTACACAGTGCTGTATAATAGTGAACTCTAAACACTTTTGAGGACTAGTATATGCAGTTAAATTAAACAGTTTTACACAAACATAATAAATAACACCTTCACGTGACTGTATGCATATGTATTTTTTTCGTTTTTATCTGGTAATTATTAGCAGGTAAAAAACCTATACTTTAGTTCCGGTCAGAAGAAATGCACTAAACCAGACTCAGGTGTATTCTTTCATGTTGTGATATGAAAGACTCCAATTTTTTAGTCTGACTGAGTTTGACTGAGCATTTGAAGCATATCACATCCATATGAGAAAATATATGCAGCTAGATTTCATTAGGTTTAAAAACCAAGTTAATACAGCGGGAAGAACTGTTCCGGACATTTAGCTTTTGACGATCCCGTTCACTGCATAAACATCTACTAACTGGACACAACCAATTTAAGTAAAGTAACACAACACTATTTGATTTTTTTAAAGGAAACACAAGCATTGCATGATGGCCTATATCAGGTATGCATGAGGAGTGCTTCCAGTAAGTAAGGAAACCACATGATGAAATTCCCCAGGGTAACAAGCTGGGAGTGAGGGGGCAGTACTGCTGTACACTGTACTACTATGGAAGTTGGGGCTCTAGGTAAAGGGAACTAGAGCTAACAGAGAGCAACAAACTGTGCCAAGCAGGATCAGGGTTCTGAGACAGGACAGAAGATAACGAGAACAATAACAATAAGGACCTGCAAAGCTCTGGCTTGATGTTACGCAAGTCTGAGAAATGACCGCTAGCAAAGAGCAGCTGCTAACTGTTCAAGCCAAATGCTAAACTCCTAATTATTAAAGCTAAATGGTAAACTGTTAACTATTCAAGAAAAATATGAACTGCTACTTGTTAAAACTATATTTTAAACTGCAGTTTTAGCTAAAAGTTAAACCGCTAACTGTTCAAGCTGAACATTTTATTAGTCGCCAAAGATAAATGTTAAACTTAACCGTTCAGATTAAACTTCTAATTATGCAGGCTCAACATTGTAATGCTTATTGTTCAAAATAAAAAACTGTTCATTATCAAAGCTATAATTTACACTTACAATCATTCAAACTAAAAAAGTGTTCAGGCTAGAACTGTTAACTTTTAAAGCTAAACTTTAAACAGTTAATTGTCCTAGCTGAAGATCAAACTGTTCATTGTTTAGGCTAAGTTAAACTGCTCATTTTCAAGGATAAACTCTGAACTGTTTATCCTCCAAGCTAAACATTAAATTGCTAAATGTGCATGCTAAATATTACAGTCCTGATTGTTCAAGCTAAACATCATACTGTTAATTGTTGCAGCTAAATGTTGAACTGTTTATTGTTCAGGCTAGTCATGCAGACTAAACAAGAAACTGCTAAAGGTTAACATCTTTATCAATACAGTTATGAAAATGCCTATTCTTATAGTCGTGTTTTATTTAAACTTTGCTTAGCAGACATGAAAACACGAGCATTAAAACTATGATTTTTGGATCCAGTTAGACAGCAGGGTATACTGTGAATTATAGCAACTAACAACAGTCTCCCTTTGAATCCTTAAGGTAAAAAAATGTAAAATAAACATGACCTCCTGTAGATCGTGCTGCCCGACACCTCTATTTCATTAATTTACACACCAGTGCAATGATACTCAAAAGCTGAACAGTGAAGCCTTAAATATGATTGAATATAAAACGTACACAGAATTCTATATTAAATAATGTTTCACACTTGATCCAAACAAGAGAAATGTTGGCTCATTCCACAGGTCATTTTTTAACAACAGAACCTGTAATTGGTGTTAATATATGCAGGGAAGGTGTAGAGCTTGAGGGCTCAGGGATGGAAACATTACCTGCTTTTTTGTCAATTGCCTCCCTCAGTATTTTATCGCATGGTGTCATCACGCCAAGATCGATCACTCTGCACAGGAGGAAGAGATACAAAGACGTGTTTTCAAACCAAAAGACTAGTACATTTTAATTAAGCACAGACAGCCCAGTGACTTCTCCATTATGAATAAGTCTATTAACTGAAGCAGGAGAGGAATGTTCAATAGAAAACAACTGTAGCACACTCCTCATCCAATTCATAAGATTGATGTTGCTGTTTATTTTCCAATTATTTTCACACCAAAGGCAATTCATGCCCATGCTGCACTCATAACATTTCCCCCTTTTCAAGAGATAAGGCAATTTACAGATTTGCGCGTGTAAGTGAAACGTTCTCCATGCACGAGTGACATTTAATTGGCCTCCCTGCATCTGCCACGGACCCTCTGTCTCCAGAGAGCAGAAAAGAGGGATTTCACCAGCTGCCAGTATATCAACCCCTCCAACTGGGCAACACAGGCCTACCTGAAGTTGTTGCACCCCAGGACAACGGAAACGATGTTTTTTCCAATGTCGTGCACGTCACCCTTCACAGTGGCCAGCACTATCGTGCCCTGGTAGGGATCCTACAGGCCAAGCAAAAAAATTCTAAACTTCAGCCAACTTTGGAGGTCTAATAACTTCAGCCTGGCCTGTGCTAAGAAATTCTGGAGTGCAGAATTATATTTTTGTGATAAATCAAAAAGCCGAGCATTCAGTTCACGATTTGATTTATGTAAATGATGGTTTCCAGAATGTATGGTCTTTTTAAGAACATCCACAGATATATGTTATGTAACTAATAACACAAATTCTTCTCATCTTCTCATCTGAACAAACGAAACTAAGCTTGACATCATGTGAGGCTGGTAACTTAAGTTCAAGCGCACACTTTGTTACAGATTCTGGCTCACTATGTTTCTGAACACAGAGACAGAACATTCCAAATGCAGTAGGAGTGAATTGCCTCAAGCAAAAGAGTTTTATGAAGAGACTGAAATAGTGCAGCAGTAGGGGGGAGGTTTAAGAGAATGTCGGCAGGCTCACCACTTCTTCTGAGGACCCAGAGGCTGCCATCATCTCCTCCCTCTCCTTCTCCATAAAGGGGATCAGGTATCCCACTGCCTTCTTCATCACCCGTGCTGACTTGATAACCTGCAGTGGAAAAAGAAAGATTCTATCGGTGCCTTTCACAGTGGTAGGCAGATAAGTAAGGTGACTCCAACACCTTTGTGGGATTTCTGTTTCATATAATAACACAGGCATAAATGTACAACATGTCTATTGTGTTTATCTATTATACATGTCATACGAAGATTGTTTTCTTTTCAAAAGATAGTAATGCTTGGGAAAGCTTAAGGAAAAGGAAGATGAAGACAACTATGACTGACTGTAGACAAATCCCTTTCAACAGGAGGAACAGATGTGGAGGACAGAACATCCTGGATGCAGTCTATATATGGTTGCCAAGAGTTATCAGACTGAAACTGTACAGAACAAAACAGCATTTTTAACAGGTATTGTGGCCAAATGGGCAATGGCAGTGTTCTTATGCTCTGGTTTTGCACTAATGGATGTACAGGCATCATCAACCTGGTTTTTCTGTACCTGGGGCAGAAACATCTTCCCTGCTCCAAAGAGGTCCCCCACCACTTTCATCCCATTCATTAGGGGGCCCTCAATCACATTTAGGGGCCGTGGGTACTTCTCATTCAACAAGCGGGCCTCTTCCGTGTCCTCCACAACGTACTTCTCAATGCCCTGCTCACAAAATGCAAAGAAGCAGTACTCAGTGTGGGTGTGTAGGAAGAACCAGCTTCCAGGGGGGGGCATGGAATGAGTCAGATTCAGACCTTAATGAGTGCATACTCCAACCGTTCCTCTACACTGCCCTCCCTCCACTCATCTGTCTGGATCACCTTCTTCCCACCCTTGGCATTGTTCTGGAAAAAGGGACAAGCCATGTTATAAGGTCCAGTTCATGATGAACTAAGCACACTCAGAGTGTCATAAAGCAGGACAGTAGCCGGAACACAAATACAACATAAGCAGTCCAGTAAAGTAGTAAGGACCTCGGCATAATGCAAGAGCTTCTCAGTGGCCTCAGGGTCCCTGTTCCAGATGAGGTTCTCGCAAAGCTGCAGCAGGTCCTTATCAATGTCGTCATAGACCGGAAGGTTCCCTGCATTCACAATGCCCATGTCCATGCCATTCTGCATGACAAGAGGGACAAACATAGGGGAGGGGAACAAGATCCACTATTATCAGGACAAAATGATGGAGAGTAGCAGTAGGCAGGCCCAGTGCTGTACGAGGGCAGAGAGGATTATACCTTGATGGCATGGTAGAGAAAGGTACCATGCATGGCTTCTCGAATGGCATCCATCCCACGGAAGGAGAACGAGAGGTTAGAGAGGCCCCCACTGACCCTGGCTCCTGGTAATGTCTCCTACAGCAACACAGAGAATTCCTCCACGTCAAAGGTCACACTCAATAAGCTGTAATTTAAAGATTTTTGTTGGCTAGCATCATAAATACTGGCCTGGATCAGTTTTTTTGGTCTGTGCAAATTAATTTTAACCAGAAATCAAATAAGCAAAACTGTAAACCCAATGATCTGAATGTGAAGCTAATGCATCATTTTGAATAAATATCTCATGTAGGACATAAAAAATGTTCAAAATATGGCCGACTAATACATATTTTACAAGAGAAAGATAACACCACCTTGATGAGTCTGGTAGCCTTGATGAAGTTGATGGCATACATGTTGTGTTCCTCCATGCCAGTGCCAATGGTCAAAATGTTGGGATCGAAAATGATGTCATTGGGGTTGAAGCCCACTTTGTCGATCAGGAGGTGGTAGGCTCGTGTGCACACCTGGAGCTTGTGCTCTGTGTCTGTCGCCTGTGGAAGAGGTAGGACCAAAGAGATATGTTCAGTCATATCTTTGCATAAATGAACAACATGCTCACAAAATACTATGTCCTTCATATGAATGAGTAATTGAGTGCATCTATAAATTGTCCATCCTCACTGCCACTGTTCACAGTATCTAGCCATTGTTCTTTTTCCTCTCGCAATTGGTACAGGTTACTGAATTAAACTGATCTTTTGGGTTCAGAAGACATGCTGTAAATAACAGTGTGCTCCTCACTAGTATTTGAGAGCTTTTCATACAGTTTTATGCACACTGGAGAACCAGAAGAAACTTTGTTTTGGTTTCCAATTCACACTATGCTGTGCTGCCCTGCAGATCCATGCCAAGGACAGTGATCACCATGGAGACAGTTAAGAAGGATGTTTACAATATGACTTGTGACTCTAAATTCTCTTTATAGCCTTAGCTATTAGCTTAGTTTTAACACAAATGTTGTCTCTGTCTCTCTTGGTACATAAAGCTACCCTGCCAAAAACCCCAAAATGTAGAATTTTTATAAACTTGGAAAGAAAATAATTCCAATTGGAGAGACTGGCCTGTCTTTCTTCATCAAACGCCATGACAACCACAGCAGCCCCATAACGGCGCACACAGCTGGCCTGTTGCAGGAATTCAGCTTCTCCCTCCTTCAGGCTGATGCTGTTAACAATGCATTTTCCCTGGGTGCATTTCAGGCCTGCCTCAATCACAGCAAAGTTGGATGAGTCAATGCAGAGGGGTACCTGAAGAGACCGAAACAAACCACTTCAAGGCCTGAGCTTTGCCTGTCCTATCCTCCATGAGGAGGAACATTCTTTGGGTGAGGAGGAGGAGGAGCCATAAAGTACAGCTATTCCTGGAGCATTGCAAGCCATTACATTTTGCATTTCTCTTCTACAAATGCATAGTACGTTATGTATCTAATTATCTAATGATCAATCCGGGTATGTCACTATCAAGCCAAAACAGAAATAAAGACAGTTTTCATCTTGCAGTGAGAGAAAATGGTCATCTAACCCGGGCAATGTCTGGTTCAGATGCAATGAGGTTACACAACCGCGCCATGGCAACAGGACCATCCAGCATCCCCTCGTCCATGTTAATATCCAAAACCTGGGCACCCATCTCAACTTGGGCCTTGGCAATGCTCAGAGCCTCCTGCAGTTAACACATCCAGAAAAACACTTTAAGCCATACAGGAAGCACCCTAGGATGATCAGCTGGTCAATATAATAATTCATTAACCTTTGTCAGGCTTGCTGTAGAGATAACAGTAAAGCTCACCTCATAGTTCCCAGACTTGATTAGCCTGGCAAACTTCCGAGAACCTGCCACGTTGCAACGCTCACCAATGTTGACAAAGTTAGTATATGGACCAATCCGGAAGGGTTCCAGACCTTTGTGAACAGAGACAGCAACAAGGCTGCTGGCATCACAATAAAAAAGGTGTCCAGCAAGAGAGACATTCACTTTTCAGCTGGTAATAAAAGTGATAAAAAGAAATGGCTGATATGTAACCTGACAGCAGCATGTAGTCCTTGAAGACATCTGTTGGGGGAATGCGAGGCTGACAGTTCTTCACTGCATCAGCAATGGCCCTGAAATGTAGCGATACCAGAGACAGAAGTTGTACAACAAGGTTCCCAGCCAAAGAAGGAACATGTGTCTGCAAATTTTAGTGATCCAATTTAACAGATCTAATAAGAAGTTAGTTAAGAAAATATGTATTGCCTATGCCCATACAGTAATACCTCAGTTAGCACTGTAGATGTGTTCTTGTGAATTTAAGTGCTTAACTAAGCAGTCAATAACACAGTATATTGCATAAATAGAGCTTGTAACGTGCGCAACAGACGTCAAAACAGACTATTTATACTTTTAATAATAGCACAAAAATGCAAATAGTTTTTGTTTTATATTTGTCACAATATGGTAAATTATTATGACAAATTACTGAAAGAGAGAAATGAAGGAGTGAAATCACACTATAAGCAGTATTGCTAATTTGGTTATTATTGTACTTCCCTCTCCAAAATCTAAAAAACCCTAATTAAATAGTTAAAAGAAAAAGGTGTGGGAGAAAGTAAGCATACACATGGCTTTCTATGAACTGTTTCAGACCCAGGGGCCACAGCACATGGTGGGAACAATGTAACTACAGTAAGAGGATACTATTACCGGATGTGGGCGGGAGTAGTTCCACAACAACCACCAACAATATTCACCAAACCGTCCTTCGCAAAATCCTGCATGCACACACAAACACGCACACATACACAGACAAAGATACACACAAACAGAAACGCTGCATAAAAGCACTTAAGCATATTCATTTTATACCTCAGACAATCAAAACAGACAGCAAAACAGAAGTGCATAAACATTCTTTATCTGAATTAATATAATGTAATTAGTTAAATAAATTACTGTAAAAATCACAAGAATGATGTATTCCTTCTATTTTCTCTTTTAAAAAGCCTGGACACCCTTCTAAATGTTAAGGTATTCTGCTGATGTTAAACAAAAAGAATCTTACCTGTATATGAGCAGCTGTCAGTTCTGGAGTCTCATCATATCCCCCAAATGTATTTGGCAGGCCTAAACAAAGCAGGTAATCTCATGCACACCAAACCTCTACAAATTCACACAAAGTATACTGAAAAACAAGGTAAACGTGGTACCTGCATTGGGGTAGCAGATGATTAAGGCTGTGGTGCTCTTCCCAATCGCTTCAATAAATGGTCTCATTTCAGTGGCCCCAAGAGCACAGTTCAGTCCTATGCTGAAAGAAAAAGCATCAATAATTCAATGTATTCTTTCATGTAATTCAATTCTTAAAAGGTATATTTCTGCTTTAAATGTTTATTTAATAAAAAGAAGGATGTAATTATTTACAATCTGCTCTTTTCCTCTGTGGTTTTGCTAGATTTTAGCTTATATGGTATGTTATATTTTAAAGAATATTTAAGAAATCTTTATTATTGATGACAGTTTATATCTGAAACGTTGACATTTTAACTGAATTAATAAGAATGGGAATATTATTGTGAAAAAATGGCAGAGCTTCACCTCACTGTAAACTAAATCCTAATATACTTATTAGGAGGCAGCTAATGGAAATGGATAAGCATTGGTCAGGGTTATTGTTTTCACAAACAAATGTTGCTTCATAGCTGTTCCATTAAAATGACACTGTTTAGATCAATAGTAATAAAATGAAAATATGCTCCCTGTAGAGCAGCGATGTTGCATTTTGAAGCAGGTCATGATTCGATGTATGTTGTCTTCAACAGCTTGCAGTTGACACTCACCACAGCGGTTTAGCATGGGAAACACTGATAACAAAGGCCTCTCCAGTCTGCCCAGAGAGCGTCCGGCCACTCTTGTCCACGATGGTTCCTGAAATCTAGCATCGAGCAAGTGGAAGGACCGTAAGAGGAATGGTTAAGGACCCCGAAGGGGGTCTCGATATATAAATAGCTAAAATAAAGCATATCAGAATGCACATGGACAAAAGGCAGCAGTGCTTACAATTATGGGTCTTCGCTTGTACTGATCTTCAAAGAGTTTGTCGATTGCAAAGAGGGCTGCCTTTTAAAAAAGCAGAAGTCATTTCTACATGCTAAAATGAAAACTTGTTTCTGGAAAAGCTGCAATTTATCACATTGTCTAAAACAACAAGGGAGCTACCTTGGCATTGGCCGTGTCAAAGATGGTTTCCACCAGTAAAAGGTCCACCCCACCATCCAAAAGGCCTCTGACCTGCTCTGCATAGGCATCTGCCAGTTCATCAAAAGCTGGAGGAACACATAATTCCACTCACAGCATGCAGCACACATTCGCAACTGTAATCCCTTTTCAAATGAGAGCACCTTTGCTGCACTTAGTCCAAATGGTGGGAGAACACAAAAACTCCACACAGACCAATTTGGATCAAACCTATGTCCAAACCCATGACCCAAGAACTGTGAGGCACAGTGCTGCCACCTGTGCTACCATGCTGCCCATTATAGTTGGGAAGCAAAACAATAATTTACAGGCATAAAGTACAGTAATAATAAAAGTAGTTCATACTGATGTTCCTGAAGTCAGGCCTTTCCACAGAGGGGGACACTGAAAGGGTTTTGTTCGTGGGACCAACTGCTCCAGCCACGTATCTCTTGATACCTTTTGAAAGAAATACATTAATGCCAAATCAATACTAAGCAGCCCTAGAACGCCAAGTTGATCAAAGGAGCGCACCAAACATACCAGTACGGGTTGTGACGTCATCAGCTGCCTTCCTGGCAATCTCTGCAGAGGTCTTGTTCAGTCGGTAGGCCTGGCTCAGGGACAGCACACTGTCACATACTACAATCAACACACATCCTATCGTGCCCTTTCCGTCCTGCCCTTACTGCAGAGAAGTGAAACGCAGTGATCCACACTCCACACCCCACCCCTTTACAGAAGAAAATGTAAGATTCTGAAGTGGGTCACCACAAATCACATGAATCTTTCTTTAAGAGCTCTTACCAGATCCTCAAGCCCGTAGTCAGCTTGAGCAATTCTTGTGCTGCTGAATGTGTTTGTTTCAATGATATCGGCCCCAGCAAGGAGATATTCCTTTAATCAAACACAAAGGGAATGCAGTTGGTTGTGCAAGTCAGCATTGCAAAAAAAGAACACAGTGATCGCATAGATTTATAACAAACCCTCTCTCTGAAAGTGTCTTTCTGCAAAATTTACAGTACTTTTTTGTTTTTTAAGAAGCTTTTAAGAGAGGCAGAAAAAATGCTTTTGATGCCTTACTGCAGTACCGGATCTGCAGAGCAGGAGTCTTAATCAGTTTTGGTTTGTGACAAAAAAACGCAAAGCTGAATTTAAAAAATATACATTTAATAAATCTGCATCATAGCTGATAAAAATAAATATTTGAAATGGTACTGATTTCAAAACACCAATGCATTTATGAACAATAAAAATAGTTACTCTGGCCTTTTTTAGTAGTCATAGCATAAATCAATGTAGTCAAGGTGTAAACACTGCAGTAACATTACTATACATAGCAGAAAGTGGTATATTAGTTAAGAACGGTCACTCTGCAATTAAAAATCCTAGGTTCAAATCCCTAGTCCTGTTAAAGTTCCCTTAATCAAGATACTTTTTATGAATTGATATAGTTAAAACTACACTGCTGTATAAATGGGTAAGTCATTGTAATTCACTTACTGAACAAAGTTCACATTGTAAGATGTTACAGGGAAAAACACAAGATTAATTAATTAAAAAATTAAAATATGGATAAGGTGATACCTTATGGAATAGCCTAGGGCCCAATGAATCCAGAATAGGCCCTAGAGTGCCACAACCCTGCTCCTGATAAGCAGTCAATGAAAATTAACGGATGATGATACCTTATGGATCTTGTGGATGATGTGCGGCTGAGTGATGCTCAGCAGGTCATTGTTGCCTTTCAGGCTCTTTGGGTGATCCTGGAACTCCTCACCCCTGAACTCGGGTTCTTCCAGGTGCCATTGCTGGATCATGGTACCCATCCCACCATCCAGGACCATGATCCTCTTCTGCAGGATCTCCCGAAGCCCATCCTCAATGCTGACTTCAACACTGGGATCACCTGTTGAACATTTTGTTCCTTTCCTGATATGATAACTGTCTTTGTATGGCAAGGTCTTCTCACCACTTCAGACTGCATTTTCAAATACTAAAAATTTATTTTACGTTCAAGGATCTGTTGTTAGTGCTATTCAATAAAGGGACACACATTTTGCATAAATACATCAGTTCATAAGGGACTCAATTTTTTTCTTCTGATATCTGAAAAACAGGCCAACTTATCTACACTTAATTTGTCGAGCAAATGTCAGCAATATGTAAGGGTCAATGTTCACAACTAAACTGCCATTCATCACTGTAGGGTACAATGAGCTCGAGCAGCTGAATATAAACATTATGGAACCTAAGTAGATTAATAATATGATTTTATATCACATTTAACACATGCCGGTGATGTCAACAGACTAAAAACTAGCACTAACTTTTAACTTTCATTTTAGGTATCACAAAGAAAGTTTTCAGTGTATTGCTTTTTGGGAAAAGACTAGTTCTATGTGATTTTCACCTAAACTACACCAGACCTCTAGTTGAGTCCCCCGCTGGTTTCTACCTAAACTCCTCCTGATCCCCGATCTGATCACCACTTGATTCCTACCTGAGATTTCATGCATCGTCGGGGCCATCGTGCAGATCCGGGAATCCCAAATGTTACCGTTTTCTTAAGTGCACCTTAAGGGGCGATTCTAAATGTTACGAATTGAAAATCATAAAATTTATTTGACGATTTCCGCCATGCGTATAATGTGGCAACTTTCTCCAAGATTAGTCACACCACATGTGTTCTCACTGTTCGCGACCTGAATGTGAAGCACAGAACTTGGTTGTGCCACATGTATCTTCACGCGCATGCGTTGTCTGGCCGACCCAAGTGGACTCTTGCTGTGCGGGCCGCGTGGACAACGGTGCCGCTGGGGTCATGAGTGCGCATGCGTGAACTGTCAACTCCTGAACAACCCCTTCATAGGAAGACAACAGATTTCCTCAATGCGCATGCGTAAAGTCATAACTCGTAGACACCAATGACAAGTGCCCTCAGTGCGCATGTGTGAACCCAGTGACTCGGGTTAGAACTTACGAGGGTCTCCTCGTTCTACTTGAGCTGTTTGAATATTGTTCGATAGCTAGATTTAATGTTTGTTTAGTCGTACAACGTAAAGGAAATTGGTATTTACATAATGTGTTCTTATTAAATCTTTTCACTAATTCTGACAGTCATATAATAATAAAAAAACAATAAGAGTTCGTAATATCTTGGGTTTATTTATAGCTGAACCTCAGAAAAAGTACCATCTGGTAATATTTTACAATGTGTTTTAACAATCTCACATCTTGGCTAATTATTGTCTGATTTTGGCTCATCATTTGGCTCACTAAATGCTACAGACAGTTGCACACTGACTGCAGATTCCCCTCTTGGTAAAGAATCCCTTCATTGTTAAAGAATGCTGTTACACCCTGCATATACAAAAGAAAATTGTACTTTTCAATATGTTTTACAGTACATATTTTGAGCATAATTAATTTTAAAAAGATCACTGAAGGTGTTTTTACCTTTCATATGGATAGTCCTACTTTAATTCTAACCAAAGAAGTTTTAAATTCCCTGTTGCCATGGCTACATGAAGAAGTACACCTGCTTTTGGGTTATCTCAATAAGAGGAATTTTGCTCACACTGCTTCAAAACCTATAAAACATTAGCTATTGCAAGAGAAGATTTTCACTTTCCTTCCATTTATTCAGTAAAATGTGCCAGTTTTTTACACTTACATCATCTTTCTTAAACAGGAATAACAGATTTGTCAACATGGGGAAGTACTGTAATGTGTCATACACAAATGTATGTATAAATAATATACAATGCTGTGAAAAGTATTTGCTCCTCTCCTGATTTCACTTATTATTTGCATATTTTTCATACTGAGCAAGCTCATAACACAGATTTTATTTAAGGAACAAAGTTATCCAGCACCTATATCACTCATGTGAAAAAGTAATTGCCCCTTAGTTACTCAGTCAAGCCAATTGACCAAATCTAATTGATAAATAGATTCAGCCATTTGAACACAGCCAGGCTTTATTGCAGCCAGTTCTAAACATCACCATATATTGGACCTTACCACGAGAATGAAGTAGTCATTACAAAGTTTATATAGGAATGTTACTCCACAATCAAAGGAAATTCCAGAAGATATGACAAAAAAAACTGCTGAAATACATCCGTTTGGAAAGGTTTAAAGTCCATTTCTCAAGTCCTAGAATTTTTTTTGTTTGGTAGAAATGACTGAACTCTTCATTTTTTTTTCTTTGTCCACACCGCCAAGCATACATCTACACTACTCCTGCATAAGTAATAACAAACATAAATATTTAACAAATAAACTGCTGTTACATCTTCCCCTCTTTCAAAGAAAATAATATTACTATAATATTAAACTTTGCTAAATATAAATGAATGTTAAATGTTCTATTAGCATATGTTAAGTCTTGGTTAACAAAGTCAGATTAATCGTTTCCAAACTGTATACTATGTCCAAGGTCTTGACAAGCATCTTTGTCTTTTTCAACATGACTCTATGAACCTTTGTGGTTCTTCTTATTACAAGGTGATTTTCTGTGTAGAGATGGTGGCTCTTCAGGGAACATGGGATTTCTGTTCTGAAACCTGGAAAGACCACAGTCATTTTCCTTCAGCAGAACCCATCTTTTCTTCCATATCACTGCACCATTTTCTGTCTAAATGGTATACGGTCTGCTGAACTTGTTCAATGACCTTTTTGTGCCCAAGTGTTTAGGGTTAGGGAACCCTCACCTTGTGCCTCACTTTATCACCTTTATAAAGGTCTGGTCTTGGGCCTTTGTCAAAGTAGACTTTTTCCTTTGCTTTTTATTGTTGTTTCAGTTTGCTCGCTCCTTCACCTTCCACCCTTGCAAGTCCTTTTTCACAGGTAGGTTAGAACAAATCCAGCACCGCTTTAGGAGTTGAAGAGGAGAAAATCCACGGTTGAGGGTTGTACTGCAATATGCTAGCACTCCTGTGTAAAGGTTGCTTCCACTTTCTTTTGCTTTCTTTAGGATTAAATGCAGAAAAATACAGTTCAAAGCACTGTTTAAACCTTCTCCAGTTTTCCAGCACATTAACAATTAAGTGAGGTTTAGGGGTGGCTGCACACCTCTCATGTTCTTTATATTGGTTTATACCAGAATTAATCATAGCAGGATGCTGCAGCAGGTGCATTAATGGCATTCCTTAGGACTTTTTATTTCCAGACAATTTTTACATATCTTCTAATGAACTGTCCCATCCAAAGCCAAATTTCTGATACCATGTCCCAATCTGTTTCTGGGTTTGATAGAAATAACCACACTTTTTAGACCATGTTTATCTTTAATAAAGGAGACTTCAACTATATCACATTGTGCTGCACTGGCTACTACTGAACTCTCGAATCATCTTTCTTTGTGTATATCACCATGCATGCGTCAACACCACATTTGCATAAAGAATAACAGCCATAAACATTTAACAAACCATTTGCTGCATATTATTACTTAGGGATTCAACAGAATTGCAATCAGAGCCATTATTTCCAAATGGAGAAGACTTGGACCAGTGATGAATCTTCCCTGGAGTGACCAGCCTGCCAAAATGGCTCCAACTCATCTGGGAAGTCACAAAAAATTCCAGAGGAGCATCCAAAGCACTGCGGACCTCTGTAGCCTCAGCTATTGTCAGTGTTCACGACTGCACACTAAGATAGAAACTGGGCAAAAATGGAATCCATAAAAGAGCACCAAGAAGGAGACCTCTGCTATCTAACAATAACATCAATGCTCATTTCACATTTCCAAAAAAACTTGGATAATCAACAAGGCTTTAGGGATAATGATATATGGACAAACAAATCAAAAGTAGAACTCTTTGGACAAAACAGCTTTCATTATGTCTAGTGTAAAGCAAATACAGCATTCCACAGTAAGAACATCATACCAACAGTCAAACATGGTGGTGGTAGTGTGATGGTGAGAGGATGCTTTGCTGCCTCAAGACTGGGAAGACTTGCCATTATTGAAGGAAACATGAATTCTGCACTGTGCCAGTAAATTCATAAGAAGAACGTCTGATCATCTCTCCCTAAGCTGAAACATAATTGAGTCATGCAGCAAGACAATGATCCATAACAGAAAAGCAAGTCTACATCTGAATGGTTAGAGGATCAATTTCTTTTTCACATGAATGACATGGGAGTTGAATAACTTTGTTCCATAAATAAATGAAGTAAGCAGTTAAAAACCATGCAATGTGTTTACTCAATTTCCCTCCTCTGAAACCATTCAGTGTGGTAAATATGGAATAATGGGGGGAAATAATAGGGGAAGGCAGGAGGGACACAAATGCTTTTAGACAGCACTGTATTGCATATGCTATTATATAATGTATATCATATTCTTTATATATGGTGTCTTTGGGGTTCCTGAGGGAAGAAACAGACCCAAAAAGCAGGACAGCAACAGGAACTTAAGGCAAAGCAAAACAAGACAAGCTACCATTAGAGGTCACTCTCTCCATAAAGGGCACTGGAGAAGGCAGTGTAGTCCAGGGCTCCTGGAACCTTGTCTGGCCCATTATAGGGGGGCATCCTCATGATGCAGTACTCAGCCTGCTCAGGGGGCAGTTCTCTGCGAAGCTCCTCCACCAGGATGTAGGGCTGCAGAGGACAGATGACGTAAAGGGGGAGGGGGTCAATAGCAGGGAAGCACATGGGTTATGTTTTTCTCAGTCATTCAAATATGTTTTTCCCACTCAGTGTGTGTCACACCAGTGAAGGTTCCTGACCTTGTTCTATTGGACTGTAGGTTCAGATCTGAAGTGGGTCTTTGCTGATGTATACATCTGGTGAACATCTTCAAGTGCTATAGTAAACTATCCTGCTTTGTTATTATACTGCTCAACTCAAGATATATATTACAGAAAGCTATATTTGACTGATGTTATTTCTTAGCTCAAATTATTATTTTAACTAATATTTGAAGTGAAGTTGATCTCTGTATGATCTCCCTGTGTTTGTAAGGCTTTCCTCCCATAGTCCAAAAACATGCTTTTCATTTGAATTGGCAACTCTAAATTGCCTTGTGTGTTTGTGTGTGTGTGTGTGTGTGTGTGTGTGCGCGTGTGTGTGTGTGTGTGTGTGCGTGTGTGTGTTTGTGATTGCCCTGCAACAAAGTGTTTTTTACAAGGCATGTCCTGCTTAACACCCTACTTTATGTTTCCAAGATTGGCTCTGAACCAAGCTGAATCTGCATTTGACACAGGGTTATTGATAATGGTTGGATATTTACTCATGAACTGGTCAAGGCTTTTTACAAAGTGAGTTGCAGTTGAATATATTTATACAGCTAGATTTTACATCAGGGCTCCTCCTATGATATGAACAAGCATCTCCAGGTAGCCAGCCTGTTTCGGCTTCACAACTCCCTGTTTAGTAACTGTTTCAGTTTCCTCCATTGTAAATTGCACAACCAAAACCTACAGTAGTTCAACATCTTAAATGATCTTGTGACAAGGGATGCACTGAAGAACTACAGTGCTCTGGTTTCCAGAACTTTCCATTCCTATGGGGGCAGCACTTACCTTATCACCAGCCAAGATCCTGAATGAAGCAATAACTTGTTCTGTTGTGTCTGTTTCACCTGTTTCTCTGGTCATGAAGTCAATGAATGACTGAAAGGAAACCACGCCAGTCCCATTGGGGTCCACCAGTGATATGATACGTGCAAACTCAGCTTCACCCTGAATGAATCAGACAATTCAGACCAAGGGTCACAGTGGTGCCATTCAATGCAAACACCAAAGTCTATGCCATTATGTGCTGCATGGCCAGTTAACATGTAAATGAAATATTCTTAACTTTTTCTAGGCCACTTAAGTATCTAATAAGAGCTAAAGACCCCTAATAGGAAAATTTCTTGAGAGTAATATCAATAGCATATTTTATGTTTAAATTTTATTTAGTTAGACTGTTATTTTCACGGCAAGCCTTTGTTTTACAGACCCCCTGAAAGCTATCTGCAGACTACTATAATTTTCATGGACTAGAGATTAAAAACCTCTGGAATAAACTTATTCTAAATCAACACTATGACACAAAAGCAGAATATACACAAAGCAAAATATTTTTTGTTAGATTTATCCAGATAAAAATGGGAAATGTTCCTGGACCACGGCCATTAACTGCCTAAAAATATGCACTGCAGACACTAAGAAAATCCTACAGTGCTGCATTCTGAGTCAAGCAGGGTTTACATCTTCTGGATTACATGTCTTAATATGTATCTTTAATATTTATCTTAATGTAAAATGTTATTGCAGAGTAAAATCTGGGGAGTCAGTTGAACTCAAGAGCCTTTTTAAGTTTGCAAGAATAATATGGAATCAAATCAAAGATGATTTTTCACCTTTTTCATATCTGGGCTCTTTGTAGCAATATCACAGTAAGTGTGGATGAGCATTTTTCATCAAAATTTTAAAATTCAAAATTTAAAATTCTGACTGACTGATCAAGAAGTGTGTAAGATGTCTGTACAAGTTTAGGTGAGTATTATAAACATAGAATGTCAAATTTTGCTCCTTTAAAAGTACAGTTCTAACTTATTGTGCTCGAATGTAAAAGTAAAAATATTACAGAATTAAATCTGCATATGTGCAGCAGTGCAGCCTGTCTATTCAGACAGAAGTTCTCAGCTCTCACCTGCTGTCTTGCTGTCACACTGACTGACACCAACAACTGGACCCAGCCATACAGTCCCTGAATCTAGTCAGACAGCATTTTACCCTTGTGGAACTATGCAAACTCCCACCTATATATAACACTGCTTCTTAGATATGAAAGTGTTTGCATACATATGTGGCTATGTGTGTCGTTCATGAGTCAGTAATGGAAACCTGTCCTTTAGTGAAGGACAGATGATCATTTAACAAGGGATGGCCAGCACTGGCCCACTGTAGGGTGGGTTTGCTCCATGCCAGAACTCAAAACTTGTAGAAATTTAACTCCTCTCTGGACTAGGTTGGCTATTCTGTCCAGAAGGAAATTCTGGAAAGTAACGTGATGGAGCTCCTACCAAAGCATAGCCCATGGAGATCAGACATGCCCTGAAGTCATCTTTTTCCATGGCTCCTTTCTTCTTCTGCAAGTCCCAGAAGCACAAGAATGGCCACAACATTTAGGACCCATGGTAGGAAGAGGACAGCCCAGTGGAGGATGGCAATGGAGGTATACCCAGAGTATCATCGCAGAGAAGGGGTAGGAGGTTGAAAAAACACACAAAAACACACATCCACACACAAATACAAACAAGCCAGAGACAAGCCAGGAAAAAGACAAATTACAGCATAGAGTACAACAGATGTAATCCACAGAAACACGACAGCAGGACATTAGATGGGGCAGACATGGGGCAGACATTGCGGAAGGTCACAGAGAGAATGAACAGTTAGGGAAACAGGCAAAAGCAAGGACATAATGTAGACACAGCAAGCACAAGTAAAACAAAAAAAGGGAGAAAAGAAACATACATTATAGAGAAGACTTCTGGTCAAAGACAGGTACACTGCATGTCAGCAACATAATGGATTTTGTTCACAAACTAAAGATTGCATTTTTATGCTTTAAACAAGCTGCAGACTGTAGACTCACTAAAAGACATATTATGAAACACTGAGAAAATTCATAGTTCTTTGTGCCCTGTACTGAAATCCAGATCACCTTGGACCTGCTCTGGCCAGCTCTGGAATGTGAACATTTGATTATTAGCCTAGCAATAGTTAATGTAAAAAGGAAGTGCTCACTGCCACTGAAAGTGTGGTGCTGTAAACATAGCCATCTGAACACAAGAAGAAACACAAACTGAGTGGGTTCACCTACCCATGGTGTCACAGCTCACCCTGGTTAACAGGGAGGTTTTGAAGGCAACAGTCAGAAAGGTTATCAAGGTTGGTGGAAAGAACACGTGGTGAGTTTTATTTAGTGAGACAAAAACAGCACCTGGGCACATGCTGGACAGCAGTGGGTATGAACAGGGATCCTTCTGTACATAGCCAAACAGTACTGTTAGTAGAGGCTAAGGTGTACAAATGTGAAAAACTGTGAGACACATCCAAATATTTCTCAAGCATAAATGACAATCATTCATTAACAGAGCCTTCCAGAATTATATTTAGTATTTATGAAATGTATTTTGTTATAAATCTTTTGAATTTTGCCGTATTTTTCAGAACTTAAATTTTCAAAATGGCTAAAATATACATAATACCATGATTTTATTTTTATGCATCTTCGCTCTGTAACTCAGTTTAAATTATGTGAAAAAATATGCTTAAATAAAAACTGTACACCAAAGTATAATATACTGAACATTCAGAAAAAAAACAAAATGAAAAAATACCTAAAATTCCTAAAAACTTTAGGAATCTATTTTGTCTTTTACATTTCCAGCATTCATAAATAAGACTACATGCATGTCAGCTATCAACATAAAGATCTACATCAGCAGATGTGTTATATGAGGTTAGTTAAGTAGATATTTATTAGGTGCTAAAAGGATGACCACTCTTGCAAGAAGGCCAGGCAGAACTGGGTAGTTTGCAAGGAGAGGAGCACTGCACCCTGTCGAAGTGGTTGAAGGACGAGCGGAACTCCTTCATCTGCTGTTGGCTGATGCCCTTGGCGTCACGGGTCAAGATCTGGGTCTCAATCTCATTGATGGTTCTTGCAATGGTGGTGAGCAGGAGCTCCCAGCCAACACGTATGTGCTGAGATGGAAAGGGGAGAGAAGACAGCACTCTACTGGTCACATTACAGTAAAACATCACACTAATATGATCCAAATTTTTCCTGTGGGGAAAAATTAATTTCTAAAATATTTTCAGCACACTTGCTTTTATAAGCAAGTATTAGAGTAAGAGGTCACGAGTTAGAACCTGTCACTTTCTCAGCTCCAGCTTACATCTAATATAAACTATTTGGAGTATCTCCAGGGTATAACACTTTGTTGGTGTGATGGTGGCCCAGTACCTCCATGGTGTAGTTGGTGTGCTTGTTGTCAAAGATGAGGGATTCTTGGATAAGCTGATGATCTCCTTCAAGCTTGTCGATGTTGGGTTTATAGTTAATGATGACCTGTTCGTACTGTTTCAGCTGATTCATCTGGTCCTCTAGTGTTCCGCCAATTTCAATGGAGCTGTGAGCAATTTCCTATCAAGCAAAGTTTTTTTCATTAGCAAAGAAATGAAATAGAGCTGTTCTAAATACTGTTTTATCAGTCCTCTGTAGAAGTATGTATAGAATCCAGTCTGTAGAAACTACTGGGATCAATGAATAGTCATGTATGCAAGCAAATACACAGCAGAAAAGAGGTTGTTTTGGTGTGCATGGGTGGTGCAGCAGGTGAGCAGTCATGCTCCTGTCTGACACCTCCAGGTCTCAATTCAGCCCAAGCTCCTTGTAAATATTGTGTCCATCTGTGTTTTTAAGACACTGGTTTCTTTCCCTTTCCAAGATCGAGATACTCCTTCTCCAAGTAGTTCCATTTTAATATAATAAAACTGGAAAACTTGTTGATTCGTTTGGCTTGGCTGTGCTACTCACAAAAAATTTCAAAAGTCCACAGGTTCATGGATATGGCTGCCATGTTGTGCAATGAGCTCAGACCACATCTCTTTCAGACCCAACACTCTTCTCAGCACGACTTACATTTGCAACACACTATCTATCATGGTTACCTCATTCCTATCTGATGCAGTTCTGTAGGCACCTACAGTAATATGCAGCAGAAAAAAACAGCAACACAGTATACACTTCCATGTCTGTATTTAAAAGTGCTATGAAATGCAGTTTGTTTACCCTGAATTCTAAGCTACTTTAAAGAAAAGTATCTAAAAAATTAAATAAATTTAAATATAAGTTTGTGAATTTGTATATGAGATACCCTGCTAGTGAAGCTCTGACAGGCTAGAACAGGCAGAAAGGGATTCAAGGTCATCCAACCTCCATCCTTGTCTGTATCCAGGGCCCAATGAGGTTGGCCTGAGCAGCAAACTGCCGGCGGAGACGCTCATTGGAGTGCTGACGTGCAAGCTCTTCCTGAAGGGCGCTGTCCCTCTGGGGAGCCAGCTTCTTCACCTGCTCTCACACACAGACAAAGAAGCAGATTTTAAACACAAACTCCAGTTAGTACACTAACTCGACCCAATAGTAATTATCACCCACAGGTTCAATGGTCAACTGAAAGTTTCTAAATGTACTTCTCAGCAACAATGAAATATGAAGATGATTATCTGAATGCTGCCCGTTTGTGTTCTTGTCTAAAGATGCCAGTGCTCTTCTTGCCAAGTTATCATGTTTACAGTATATCTAAGAAAACCAATCCAACTTTGTATGGAGACAACTTAAACATCCTTTTTCCTCTTAACAATGCACGTTAGAAAGTATTATGATTTCATTGCAAAGATTGGTAGGAGGTCTATCGTAATAACTCAGAACCATTTGGATACAGATGCTGCACGTTACATGAGTACTCATAAACAACACTTCTGCCATTATACATAATTGTATTAAGGGGACATGGTAACTGGTCTCCAGCCAAGCAATCAAAAGAGGACCCTGCAGTCCTCTGAATAAATTTGTTACCTCAATATATAGTCCCTTAGACATTTCTAACTAGATACACCCTGCAGGTTTCACACCTTCGAGCGTGGTGCTTAATTGTAACAGCTTCAGTAGAAATACACAGCTGTATTTCAGTTAACTGGAAGTAAGAAATAATAAGAAAAAATGTGTAATAATGGTTTTATATATATATATATATATATATATATATATTTTTTTTTTTTTTTTAATTGATACTGACTAGTTTTCATTACAAGACATGCAAGCTTGTCAGATATATGAAAGTTTCACAGGTTTAGATGATATATTGCTCTGACATTTCACTAAAATATCACACATCTGTCTTTGACTCATCGATATATACACTGCTCCCCTTTTGCATAATGTACCATGGGTCACATGGTGATTAATTTTCCCTCTGTGAAAGGTAAAAAGCTACCTTTTCCCACTTGATGCGGATTTCCTCAGGTGTAATGCTGGTGTAGGGGTTCGAAAGGCTGGAGGCAATGCCGTAGCTCTGGATGATCTTCTGCACCTCATTGTAGATGCCAAGAACGGCCTGTCTTTCTGTGTCTGCCACAGGAAGTGTAGCTTTGAACTGCTCATGGGCAGAGCTCAGGCTCTGGAAAAATTCATTGGAGCAAGTATGTCAGGGGGTTGCTAGAATGGACACACATATGCCATTCAAATATCATGGATGGGACAAAGGCACCTGGACCTCCTCAACAGTGTGGACAATGAACATGTCTTGCAAGTCCTCCATTGCCCCTTCCATCCAATTGTTGAAGGGCGCTGCCCTCTTAGCAAACTCCAAGAACAGCTGATCAATGGTCTCTAGTAGCTTCTCTGTCCTCTATAAAAAAAAGGTGTCAAAAGTGTATGTTTCAAAACTTTGTGATGTACATAAATTTGCTATTTACTAATTTGGCCAAAAATTATAAAAAAATGAAAAAATTGACATTTTTTAGTATATTTGTTTATTTTTTATTTCATCATAGAAAACAAATCAGTTGCAAGTTGTGTCCAGAATTTGCTAGCTAAAGCTCCCTTTTTCCTTTAGCCTGGTCTAGTTACCTTCATTACATTTTGCACCAATTTGCCTTTAGTTTAAAACTGCAAGTAATGTGGACAGAAGGTTTCTAGCATTAGTTAACTCTTTTATATGCTTATGTACCTTACTTGTTTTGGGAGTACCAACATTGTTGGCCTGACATTTGGCAATTTTTTCTACTTTGGTCTTTACATTGGCATTGCTGCTTGGCATTGTTGCTGGTGGGAGTTATTAGAGTTTAGCAAAGGAGCTTCACAGTGGGCAGAAAAGCCCCACTGTACCTCTAGGGCCTCCCTCCTCTTCTGGGTCAGTGTTCCCAGTTGGTCCCACTGGTCACAGATATTCTGGCATCGTTGGTTGATGGACGCCGCAGCATGGTAGTCCAGCTCACTGCCAAGAACAGGAGTAGCTAGGATTATGGAGACATTGGGGCCCTGCCATTGTCCAAAAGGCTTCAGTGTTTGACTAGACAAGGCTTTCTCAGAACAGGAGGGTCTGCCTCATTTGTGGCCTGCCACGAATGCCATTGACATCCAAACATCCCCCATGGGGCCGTCCCAATTGTAAAGGGCTTGGATGAAACTGTTCCCGTATTTATCCTGATTCCCCGCAAACTGTGCGTATTATGTGACAAGATTAATGGGACTACAGGTGTTTGGCAAACAAAACTCATAACGGCATAGTGCTGAAGCATTTCCCATTGCCAAACATTTCCCAGCAGCATTGACAGGTGACATCATGACAGTTGGTATTAAGGAACACACATGTGCAATCTGAAATGATTACATCACCACAGAAATCACCTTATAGTAACACCAATACCTTTTTTTCTTTTAACTCAATATATCAGCATAGGAATGGTCCACATCAGCAGCTTTTAAGTTCCACACTTTTTGTCAAAGATTCTTGTAACATACAATACCAATGAGAAGGGTGACTACACGGTGGACACCTGGGAAATACCTGAATGGGACTAACTGGACAGAAAAGCAAAAACAAAGCAACTCCAATGTGTCCTTCACCTCCCAGAAATGATAAAGAAGAGCTGACTGCACAATTCCTATTCAAACTTACTATCATCCACAAAGTGAACTAAAACTTTTTACTAGTACCATAGATATATTCAAAATCATTATGAAGTAGAATACCTTAAATGAAAGTAAAAATATGGCTGGATGAAGCACAAATATATGGATCTGAATCACAATCCTTTCCCTGCATGATTAGAATATTAAATCATTTTCAGACAAGGAAGGATTGCCATTCACTGTTAAGCTTCTAACTCTTGGACATAACTCACATGGTGTTGGATCAAACCCACCCAAAAATAAACTCTTCCTTTTCCACTGCTGGTAACTCCCCTGACCTTTTGCGGGACCTCAACCCAGCATGTCAATAACAGCAAGCTGAAGGGAAACACAAGGAAACACCGGGAAACTCCCGTTCCTTCCATGAGCTATATTAGTCACACCCCACTCATGTGAGATCAGCCTTCTTTTTGTTTAGTCCCACCTCCTGTCCTATTAGTCCTACCTCCTTCCAACCTTCACAGCTGGAGAAAGAACAGCAAAAAAAGTTTGCAGAGTCAACTTGAAGCTGCATGCCAGAAACAGAGAACATCTCAAGGGCAACTGTTTTACTGCGCTCCATTAACTCTGATGGTAACAGTAGATGGCTGGTGTGAAATACTGCATGTGGCACTGGCACTCCAGTCATTGAACAGTTTGCAGGCACAAATGACATCAGCCCCTCAACACTCCACCCCCCACTTTATGCATTTAGGGCTGAATCATCACTCAAATTAAATATCTTATGATGTAGTGAACAGCAATAGGAATCATGTTCAGTCTGGTGACAGGAGGGTCATCCCCAAGTTTTATTAAGTAATCTGTCCTGGTGAAGTGCTGAGGCATCCTAGTTGGTCAGTATCATCCCACAGCCCATTTCATGCACAAGACTGCATTAAGAAGAGTTAAAACCAGCTGGAGTCTTTGCTTTTGGAGCAGTGCTCACCTTTCACTGTAGAAGACTTTAAAGTGAGGGGGTGATTGTAAATGTTAAATAAACATTAATTGATAAATGCAGTTATTAAGTCTCTGGCAAGTTATTAGAGGGCTTCTTTGGGCTCTTCCCCAATGGCACTGAGATAACAGCACTCCCTTGAGAAACAGTTGATGGACTAGTGACAGAGACTTGGACCAGAGAAGCCCCCTGGGGGTGGCACTACTTGGACACAGGTGGTAAGAGAACTGGGCATGCAGGCCCACCAGTGTACTTGAACCGAGGCCTCCAGAAATAGACAGGAGAACAGACATGACGTGTGGTGTGGAAATAAAGGTAACCAGGACACCAGCTCACCCCCTTGCTTCTATCATACCCACAAGCCTTTCCAACCACTGCTCATTGCATGCCTGGGACTGGAGAGGACAATTGCCCCTGCCACAGAATGAAAGTGCCAGGTGTTCGGAGCTCAAGTATATTTAGATATTAAGAACATCAAAAGGCGCGAGGCTCGGCAGAACTCTTATTCCGCAGACAGCACCAGAGTGCCCAAGAGACAGACATGCAATGCCTTAATAAAGCCTTCCCTGCTGTCACCCCCATCTCTCAGATTACTTGCCCAGAAGCTACATGACAACAATAGCAGTGCTTTAGTTTTAAAAGAATGTAGATCAAACCAGTTTCATCTCCATATAAATATTTGCTTCTAATGAAATGACAAAATCTTAAAGTTTTAAACTCATTAGGGCAATGTATATTATCCTATGGAAAAAAATAATTGGTGTTATTAATTCAAAAACTAGGGTGGCACAGTGACAGAGCAGGTAGTGCTGGTGCCTCTTAGCTCCTACGCTGTGGGCTTGGATGTGGAGTCAATTCTGACTCAATCTGTGTGAAATTTGTAAGTTCTCCCACAGTCTAAATATTTGTGTTTCGGGTGAATTAATTCCTCTCAATTGTCCTTCGTGTACGTGATTGAAAGAGCATTACTGGGACTGGCATCCCTTCCAGGCTTCCAGGGAATACCACACCTCATACCCTAAACTAGTAAAATTAAATTCTGCATTGTGCAATTGGTTACCAATAATGAAAGGAAAAATATTTCAAATCCTTTTGAGGTGAAAGATGCAAAGCAAGATTATTTTCATCTTTCCAATTCCTGTTTTATGTTTTAATGTGCTTACATAGTGTAGATTTCTTTTGTTAATTGCATGAATTCAATGATTTTAAAAGGCAACATGATCTCCAATATACAACTGTGTAGTTCTCCCACTGCTATTAAGAATTTTTTGTTACCAGAGGACGTAATCTTTCCAGATGCATTTAACAAGCTTCTGGATGATTTAAAGCATTTATGTTTGGATTAATTGCTTTTTGATATTAGTTCAATTTAATGAAGTGTCATCCTGTTCATAAATGAATAGCTGTTGGATCATACACCATATTCTAAAACTATACCACAGGCTAAAGTGATGGAGGTCTGCATGTTCTGTGGATGGTCTGAACATTAAACCAAACAGAGGACACACATAAGTAATAGCTTAATTTTTCCCTTTCACATATATGTCTCAAATAACCACCCTCCCTAGTAATGTGGGCTCTAGCAATGAAAGCTGCATAAGGGATTTCCTTAGACCGGCAGCATGGTGAGGGGGTGGGAGGCAGAATGGAACATACTTGAGCTCTTGGGCAATGGCAGCAATCTGTTCCACCCGATCTTGGTGGGCTGCCAGGTCACTCTCGAAGGCCTCGTGCTTCCGCAGGAGGGCTCGCACCTCTGACAGGGATGCTGATTCGTAGTCCTTCTTAGACAGGATCTTATCCTTTCCTGCAGCATTATTATTCATCTTGTTCATATCTCCAAAACAACCAATAGTATTGCAGTGATCTGAACAGCAAGTGACTTGCAATGATTTACCCTTTTGTGCAGCTGGGCAATTTTTGCTGTATCAGTTCAGTATCCTGATCAATGCTACTACAGCAGGAATGTGGATTCAAATGTGGGTCTTTCACCTGCAAGGTGCTAGCTCTAAGCACTATAATACCACCCCTATGGTATTTACTTGGGTATTAGATATTTGACTTGCCAGGACATGTGACATAATTTTTCTCATGCATAGATTTATGTTACTTCTTAATTTTAAACCTCTAGCAAACTTATCATTAATTCAGTTTTGCAACCTTCTCTTTATTTCAGACAGGCTTCTCTCTAACAAGACCCTTCAGCAAGCAGAGCAGCTCTCTGTTTTGGTTCAGTTTCTAAAGTTTTCCATCTAGCGGCTTTCTCCATACATGCCCTCACAAATGCTGACTAAGTTTAGTGATACACCTTTTCTTGCTCTATTTTTTTATTTGAAGTATTTCTTCATAGGGCTGTTTGCTGAGGAGTATCATTTCCTTTCTTGTTGTCAAAAATCATATATCAGACTACAGCCTACTCCTTACAAATCTAAATTCTGATTCTTATTCTACTTTACCTTATCTTTGTACTCACTCAATTTTAGGGAACGATGTTGTCCTTCTCTGCACCAACCATACAATTTATTCAGTTAGAATGTTACCAGTACTGAAGGTACTCCACCATCTGGAAGGCCTGAGATGATGTGTATTTACAACAATACAGGAAGTCAGAGAGAACCACAACATTTCTCTGCAAAGTTGTTGCCCAAAGGCTGTACAACTGACCACAAACAGCATTACTTATGGGTCTACATCACAACAGGAGGCAGCATCCCACATTCTGCTCACCTTGGGCCCAGCTCTCGTGTGTTGAGGCTTTTTGTTTGAACTTCTCGGCCAGATGATCCAAGCGCTCCAACCTCCGGATCTCATTGAGAAGCCACTCCTCATAGCCTTTTTCTGCCTGCTCCAGACCCTGCCAGGCACTGGTGATGTCCTGGTGAACATAGAAGAATGATCTCACCTCTCACAGCACCAATTTGCTACAGAATAATCATGAATCAAAATGATAGAACATGTGTTAACCTTAATTAATCAGATTTATACTGAAAACAGATCAGCCACAAAAAATAACACATACGAGCATTCATTAAACTGAACAATTTAACTAAGCCACTGAGTTAACAAGATACCTCTGTTGACAATAGCTGTTCTCATCGCATTCCATTTAAATGAGCATCATTACACTGCATCACACTTCCATTGGATCTGCACCTCTCTTCCTGAAACACATCAGCACTTACTGCCAATACAAACACATGGTATGCATTCTCACTTACAGACACCATCTTTCCCTCAGAGGGCATGAAAGCGGGTCGATTGCTGATGCGCAGCTTTGTCTGGAGGGTGTTGAAGTTGATCTCCAGCTGGCACTTCTCTTGCACCTTGGGTGGCTTGTGCTGACGGCGGTAATCCCGGAAGTCCTCCAGTTTCCTCCTCATGGCTGCCATGGTCTTCTCTGGCGTGCGGTTCTCCAGCCATGGAGTGGTGCGGTGGATCCACTCCAGCAACTACCAAGAAGGATAGCGGTCATAAAGAGAGATGAGTGAAATTCTGGCCTCTCTGTCCAGGTGGAATAACAACTGCGCTGATGTTTGTCAAATGGTGTAGCGGTCGAGCTCAATACCTCACTGGAGAGCCTCTCATACTCCTCCATCAGCTTCTCGTTCTCCTGGTTTACTCCAAGAACTTTGCAGATCCTGTTAGCCGCTGTTTCGGCCTGTAGAAAGCACAAAGGCAAACTGTAGAAAACCAAGACTTCACAGTTACAGTACTTTAACAAACTTTAAATAAACTTTTTTTCTGGATTAAAAACATAGCACAGGAAAAAGTTACCTGGTGTGAAATTTACTTTTTCTCTAAGAAGATGTCATTTAAAATATGTCTGTTCTTAAGCAGACATATTTACCCCAGGGAAGTAATTAAAAGATATAATGGGAAAAATGAGTCAGTTGCAAAAATGAGTCAGCCATATCACACTGAAACAGTGTACAGCAAACCATTCCTGGATTAAGTTCACAAATCACAAACTAAAAGAAGACATGTATTCTGTGACCAGACGCGTGCTACCCAAACATCTGACACAGATAGAAGATGTACCTGCTCAGCTCCAGCAAATGCATGATAGAAGCAGGACACATAGGTCATAATAGCCCTCTCATCTGGCTTAGGGGTGTTGACAATGTCTAAGGGAATGGGAGGAAGAGTAGGAAGGAAAAGAAGATGATGAGGGAGATGAGCGAGAACATCATCATTGGCAGAGGTGCAGCAGGGAGTGGGTGGAGGGGAGTCTGGAGAGATGGATTTCCAGAGGGTGGCATCTCTTCTGAGAGAAACTCAAGTCACGAACTGATGAAGACACTCTGAATTAAATCTCCCTCCCAGGGGCTGTACAGGCCAAACATGTGAGATACACTTATTGAAGAGCACATTCCTGAGAATCTACTGGCTGACCAAAATCCAAAGAGAAACTGATTTAGTTGTCCAGTAAATTAAACTGTATTTTTCAGTCAAACAGGTCATATAATATTTTGTTAATACAGCAATTCAGCTTGAGAAGTTTAAGTCAGAGGGTGAGGGATGGCAAAATAAAGGAGGTGGGCCAGGCAAATGGATGGATGCCATCACTGTGCCCTCACCTTCTGCACCCCAACAAATGTGTGATAGTAACACGATACATAGGTCATAAGGGCCCTTTCATCAGGGCTGGAGGAGCATGCTACATCTGTGTGGAGAGAACAAGGTCACCCCTTCAGGTTGTCTGTCATGCAACTAACTTTACCACCTCCCACCCTCCACCCCCTGCTAGACCTCACTTTTTATTAACCACCATAAACTCCTCTGGCAAAAACTGGTACAGACAAACAGGGAATGGATAAAAAAACTGCCTGTCAAATGGGATTTACCGAAGTACTGTTCCTTCGAAAGGGTAAGGAAAGGGTAGAATTACAATTGTATAAGGCATCAGTGTTCTGAATAAAATTAAAATTAAATATAAGTGTAAAAATAAAAATGTAAACCATACAGAGTGCTGAAATCTGTGGTCAGAAACATAATAGCCACAAGCAAACAGTACATGTATATTTCTGGGGTGAATACTTCCCTTTTTTTACAATTTTGTTTTTATAGCATTCCAGGAAAACATGTTTGACATCTGAGGACAATTACGATGATGTGGATTTTTTTTTCAGTTTCATTTAGCACTCAGAGAGGCTCCCCATAATCAAGCATTAGTTGACATTAGTTAACTTGGTTACCTTCAGCATCCAGCATTTTAGGAATGTCCAAGTGCTTCTCTGCAACTTCCAAAGCCAAGTTCAGGTTTCCAAGAGGATCATCCTAAACAGGGGATCATGTGTCAGCCTTTTTTTTAATTCTCAGTGGAAAGTTATCAAACTGTATCAATGACAGCACTAAATCAATCACACCTTCAAAAACCCAGGTAACAATTAAAATTTTATTAAAAATACAGGGAAAATTGCTTTGCTGGTTTGGTTATCTGGGACCTGTCATGGACCTGGAGACATAAACAACAAGTCATACTGTCAATGTCGTAGCCAACTGGATGCAGTAATCCCAATGTTGTGAACAGTAGGGGTGACAAACGCGCCATTTTGCAAAGATTGTCCAGGTTGAAGTGTTAAATGTTGACTGGAATACAAAGGGAGCCAGAATGATGGGAAACAGTAAAAATCACAATGGACACAAAGAGTACCATATCAGTGGCATTAGTATAGTGCCCATGTCCTTGAGGGACCTGTTTTTGCAGGACAAAGGCAACTGTGGAATTCTGAAGGCAGTTATATCTTATCCTGCTGTAGTTGTTGAAAACATTTAATGCTTAAGCAGGACAGAGGGGGAATCACCTCTGATCTGCACAGCAGGGTTCTGAAAACTTGTCTAACCTCCAAGGCAAAATTATCTCTACGGTATCTCTACATTATCTCTGCGGTGGACATACCACCACAAAGAGACAGTTTAACTTTGAGATTCCTGCTCCCTTCTTTAAAACTCAACTCACTCTCTGACCTTTTTCTATGCTCAACCTGGATGTAGACAGAATGGGTGAGGTTAATATGACCCTCACGCTATGAGAGACCATGAGGCAATATAACTGCCATTCATATCTGTTTAATCCTGGTGCTTTCCAGGGATAAGATTCATGTTCCAAATGCTATCCTTGTATCCTGGTCTTTTTATTTCTTTATATTCTAAAAGGCATGCCAAGCCATGTAGACTGCAGTTCTTATTAGTGCTTAGTAGATAATTCAAGGAATAAATTATGTAAAAATGAATAAATGAGAAAAGGCATTTTGTTTTTTTTAATAAAAAGACAGTGAGGAGTACAGCACTCAGTCTCTTCAGTCTTCTTTATAGTTATGTCAACATAGCAAAAAATTGCTCTAAATACTTAAATAACGCATACTCCAACAAAATACATTTTACGAATTTATGTGTATTCTGGTATTTCCTTCTATAGGTGATGGTCATAATAGGGATTTCTATGGAGTGGTTCAACAGGGTCCCGGTTGACAGCATCATCATTCTATACCAGCCAAGTGCCGAATGCAAAGCCATCTCACTTTGTAATGACAGCCATCTCACCTGTAAGGATACCCCTAAAAATGTTAACTTGCATTAATTTGTACAGATATATGACTGTAAAAACCTCAAGCTCAGCAAACAGCAAGTTGTTTTGAGTTAAAACCCTTAAGAATAGTAATAAAATTAGTAGTAATATAATGTGCACAGGTCAGTAGGTGTGGCTGTAGCAAGCCACCCATTCCCATGCAGTGAAGGCCTGGAAGCCCCCAGAGACCTTATTGAGCTTGGAGTAGTCGATGAGGTCAGGCCGGTGTCTGTGTATCAGTGCGCAGAATGCCAGACCATCCTTCCAGCTTGACATTCCAGGGAGAGAAAGCCAGTGGGTTAGGACAGTAACCAGGAACAGGATGGTTTTTAGCAGTCAGTTTATCAATGGATAGAGTTAGGGCTGCTGTCTGATTGACCTGAAGCTCGTGTGCAGCCCTGCTCACATTTGAGGGTATAACAGAGTGCTCCCTTGGGATCAACCCCACATGGAGCGCTTTCATATCACAAGGTGGGAATCAATATAGGCTGACTGGAGTGGTGAAGAGGGTGGGACGCTGAAAGTCAGCTCTGATTACTGCCTCTCGTCACTACAAGCAAGAGAGGATATTTATTGCTCCGGACGGCCTGCACAGCACACTGCCGACATCATCTCGCTTGCTGGGTATTTATCCTGATGATGGAAAACTTAAAACTTCTCTCAGTCCATCAAGGCCCACAGGACTTCAAACAGTGACTTTTAGTTTTAAAAAAAATTTAAAGCGGTACATTAATTATGAAATGAGTTTGTTAAATGTCACTCTGCTCTATAAGTGATTCTCTGCCACATTTCTGTTGTGCGAAACTTATTTTCAGACCCTCAGGAGGAAGTATGTGGCTTCGTAGCACAAAATGAATGATGGACCCACCTGACGTGAAAGTTCTGGACATTGACGTTCCTGTAGGGAGCAGTCTTCCTCTGACACCACAGCAGAAGCCCTTCCTTGGCTGAGGTTTCTGTACAGAAATCGTAGTCAGATTTTAATCATTATTATACTTTTTCAATACAAAGCAATCATTTATTACTCACATTCAAGGCATTGACTACATGATTTGTTGTACTTTATTCCCAATAAAACATGACTTTAGCTTGGGCCAGTGTGTGACAAGTGAAGGTTATCAGCATACCCATTCTAGCCAAGAACATAACAACTTGACAGAACTAATAATTTCCTTTATTTGACTAATTAATCATTATTTCTCAGCAGTGAGAACCACAACTGAGGATTACTGCTAGATTGTCGTGCCCTGATGTTTTCTCACCTTCAACAGAGATGTCCTGAATGGCGAAGCGGAGGATGATGGTCCAGATCATGCCCAGTGTCATTTTGACATTCCCGTCCACAATTTCTATGTAGTTTACAAATCAGAAACACTCTGTTTCATCAAGTTTAATTCCTAGTCACAGGATCGTATTCCAATTTTCATTTGGCCCAATTAACTTAAGGGTAAGTTAACTGACTGAAAATATTTTTTTCATTTCTTTACTGCAAGATTCTGAAAGTTGAGCCTGAAATAGCTGACAGACAGCAATCTTGAACAGCAAGTTTACGTTTTTCAATGTCCTGCTGTAGGTCTGCCCAAGGTTTTTTACTGTAGTTTCTTATTAACATGTTGAAAATACAACTGCCAGAGGACTCAGAATGTGCAGGTGCAAACATGAGGTGACCAGGCTCACCAGAGGGAGAGGCTGTCTGCCAGCTTTGTCTCCACAAATTGGGGGTGTTAAAGCTGGACAGTGTACCATTCTGTTTATGTAAGAAAAACCCCGCTGTTGCCTTCCAACAAATGTTGCTTACATTTGGACTCATTTTGTACTCATTTAACAGATGCTTTTCTCCAAAGAGGCATACAATTCAAAGCAAACAAAAATGCATTTCAACAAAAAACAAGGAGGGACAGAGACAAGCAGGAGTCTTGAAGTGCAGTCACAGCCCAGTACAACGATTTTTGCCAGGGATCATTATATAATTACCTGAATATGGAATTGATAATGAGCCCCTGATCCCCTCCCTTTCATAGGTGACTGAATGCTCTGAGTAACAAACCCATTGTTGGTTTCAGTTAAGGTACTTAAGGGGACCTGCTGCCTTCAAGTACAATATAGTATAAGACAATGTGTTTAATAAAGTACAAAAAAATCATTATGTTGGAAATCAAAGCCTACAACTGTCACCTAAATAATCTGAGTAACATATGACAAAAATCTGCATTTCTAAGTAATGAATTACCTTCAGCCCCAATAGAAACTAGCTTCACGCCCTTGCTTGTGATATAATCAAGAGCTTTGTTCACATTCGCTATTTTGTGAAAACGCATCTTTCCTCTGTCTGGTTTGGGCAGCCGTTCACCTGAAACAGAGAAACAATAACAGCCCCTATCAAAAACTGGGAACTGAAGGACAAAGTTGTGATGAACAGCTAACCTGCATACAGAATGTGCACAAGACATTGCCCAACAAATGAGAACAGTGAGAGTGCGAGTTCAACATGTACATTTTCTGTTTGCAAATTGGGCCAGCTGGCATGGAACAATCACAACACATTATCGTTGTTCTACTCACTAATGGGTACTGAGAAAAACAAGTTAAGACCACAGGCAAACCTGAAATGACTTCCAACAGGAGCATGAGTTTGAGGCCGTTACGAAAGTCCTCCTCAATGTTCTCAATCTGAGTCCCGGCCTTCCTCAGGTGAGAGTTGCACCATGCCGTAAATGTCTATGAAAGGAGACAACAGAACTATATTAAAAAACAGTTTTTCCTTATTTCATTTGCAAAGAGGCCTACAATAATTCCTGCAAAGAAATATCAGCCCACACAGTGGTACGCATTATCTTTGTTGAGAAATATCCTAAAGGAAGACACAGCTCCAGTGTTACTTTTTACATTGATTGGATTGTGTGCATTTTGCTTACACAGCCCACTCACTCACAGTATAATTGGGATTTTAATTTCTAAAATGACTCACCAGATCCAGTCCTACAGCTCAAAACAAGTGCAGTGTTCTTTCCTTGGTGATACTGCAGCATGGTCAAACCCTTTGCAGTTGTCAATTAGATAAAGCACTGAGGCCTGTCTTTCAGCAGTAAATAAACACATGGGACACACACGGGACACGCACTGCACAGGTGAACTGCACTATGCTGCGCTTTGCCATCTATACTTAGGCAATTTGCTCACCTCTATTCACTTTGCAGCATCAGCTCCTCACTGAGAAAAATTATGAGGGCAAAGAAACACCCACAGCATCTCAGACTCATGACACTGGCACTGAACACGTTTAACAAACAGGTCATGTTATGATGAATGAATCAGAAAATGCTTATCGCAAAAATGTGAACTAGAAAAGAAAGCAATCAGAGACAAATGAGTAAACTGAACAAAATCAGTTCACAGAAAAATGTGAACATTGGAAAGGATATTAAATATACTCTGAAAGTGTTCATTTGCAGAAGTCAGTCTGCATACTGTGCAATAATACATCTTACCAATGCAGAAGAGGTAAACTCATCTTTTTAATGTTTGATTAAATAGCCTGATTTTAAATTCAATTTATTTTTATTTTTGTTAGACACCCTTCTCACCAGCGTGACATAACATAATCTAAAGCACTGGCATATAATACTGTGACGCACTGAAAAAAATCACACTAATGTGGCACTCGGTGTTTGTCTTAATGAACCATTTTTAATGCATTTCCCATTTAGTGACTATTTCATGTACTGTGGAAGTCACAAAGATTAAACAGATGAAAACTCTCTCTTCCCTTGTCAGACACACACTGGGCTTTTTAATTGACTTAATAGGACCTAAAGTTAATGGCTTAACAGTCTGGTAAAGCCCATGAATTCAGCTGTGCAGCTACTGTAGGTGTCACTGCAGAACAGGAGGCGGTGTACTGGTTATCACTGCCGTAATCTGAAGGTCACTGGCTTGAATCCCTGCTCCTGTTGTAATACTTTTGTTCAAGGCACTTGCCCTACATGGATATTTTAAAAATAACCTGCTGAAAACAGATGAGTCATTTTAAAACGTAAAGAACAGATACCATTTATATTTAACTGTACAGAGCCAGAGTAACTTTAACCTGGGATAGAAAATCATTCTTAAAAAACAAGAAAAAATTGTCTGTGGTCCCCCATGCATGCTGCACCATGGGTACCTCAGTTTGGCACTGATGCACTATGATGTATTTCTCTAAACTAAAATTTACAACATAATTATGCAGTACAGTCTTGCTGAATGGTAAAGAAAGTTGTGCTGGAGTTCTGCTGCCCTCTGTTGTATTTTGAATACATTACAAAATGATTAATTAAGGGAGAATAATTCCTAAAAAATGATTGTCTGACAATATGACACTAATCCCGAGGTACAATCAAGACTTGAACCTTCAAACCAAAAATCAATGAAGTGTGATCAGATTTCTACTGCAATGTCTCACCCACACTTCCAGGTCTTGTGTATCTTGGGACATGATAACAAAAAGCAGACCTGGCCAATAAGGTTCCGCTGTGAGTGTAACTCCGGCCTTCCCTGTGACTTGTCACGTGTCACTTCTGTGTGTGTTCACTTTATCAACTTAGGACCCCACGTCAAGACACCAGTGACATGATGAAGCCTATCTTTTCACAGGCAACTGTTTCACATGCAAGCTCCCACTGACATAATAATTTATGTTCAAACTGCTCTGGTTAGTTCTCAAATATCACATAATGAGGAAGCAGTAATGAACATTTACCAGTACAGCTGTTCAGAACAACAGCACTTGATAGCTTTCTAATGTATTGATAACTATATATATTTGTGCAACTAGGCAAGCATGTAGAGTTGTTGATCGCTTTAGCCAGTAGACAAGGAGAAGTGCTATACAAGGTGAATAAGACACTGATAACCTTCATCTAGAACTCAGCTGAAGACAACACGAGAAACCAACTCAAAGACAATAGCCCAGGTGACCATAAAGTGTGGTATATACCAAGGAGATTTATTAACCCCCACTGCTGTTCTCTATAGGGCTAAACCCACTCAGCCAGATCATCAACAAAAGAGGTTATGGATACAGGTTTAAGAGTGGAGGTACATCACCCACCTGTTTCACATGGATGATATCAAGTTGTGCACCAAGTCTGAAAGAGATATTGATTCCCCAAGCCAACTGATAAGGGTCTACAGTGAGGATATTGTTCAGACTAGAGAACTGCAACAAGATCATAATAAAAAGAGCTAAAGTGATCAGGACTGAGGGAAGTGAACTGCCGCAAGGTCACATAACAAATGTGCAGGACAACTACAAGTACCTGGGGAATCCTTCAATCACACAGGATCCATGAGGCAGAAACTAGGAAGACAGGAATATCCAAATATCTCCATAGAGTAAGATAGGTCCTAAAGAGCCAGCAAGAACAGAGCCATCAATACATATGCCCTGCCAATCATCAGATAGCCAGCTGCTGTAATAAGTTGGCCAAGAAAGGAAATGAATGCTGCCAACATCAAGACACAAAAACTCCTTACGATACATGGAGCCTTTTGTCCAAAATCCAACAATCAGAGATTGTACACCTGCCTGAAGGAAGAATGGGCCTAGATAGTATGATAATTACTGTTTTGAATGAGATATGGAACATGCATGAGTGCATCCAACCAATGTCCCCTAGAGATGAGGTGATAGGAGAAGGTCTGAAACAGACAGGGGATATGGATAGCAGGGAAGTAAAGGGTGAGCCCCTCCATGAAATGTACCACTGACAGGTAGACAAGGCGGTCAACATGAGGAAATCCTACCAGTGGCAGGAAAAGGGCAAGACTGAAGGGCAGTACAGAGGCACTAATAAAGGCAGCAGAAGAACAAACCCTCAGCACCAGGTCAGTTGAAACAGAAGTACCACATCAGGCAAGACGCCAGGTGCAGACTCTGCAAAGAAGCCCGTGAGATAACTGAATACCTCATAGTGGGTTGCAAGATGCAGGTAGGGACAGCGCATACTGAGCTGCACAACCAAGTGGTAGGGATCACATACAGGAATGTACTTGAAGGCAGCCGGTGCCCTTAAGTAACTTAACTGAAACCAACAATGGGTTTGTTACTCAGAGCTCTTAGCATTCAGTCACACTTGAAAGGGAGGGGATCAGCGGCTCATTATCAATTCCATATTCAGGTAATTATATAATGAGCCCTGGCAAAAATGTAAGACCATAGCAACTCAATAAACACGATCTTTACTCTACAATGTTCTTGTATATACTGTTGCACAAATACATTACTATTTAATTTTAAACATGTTTCGCTGTAAGACTTTAACTCCACTGATACATCCCTACATCTGCAGAGGGATGCATTTTAAGTATAAATTGAATTTTTTTTATACTTCATGATTATAAAACATGTTCCTGAAGAAAATGTAGTACCCATATGTAAACCAACAGAGATGATACCTGGTGGGTAGGTTATAGGGACACATCCTTTACAGCACAAAACTGTGCGTTTCTACAGTAGTGAGAAGACACATTTGTTGTTTCCTCTTACTATAACAATGCATATATAATATAATAAAAAATAACCTAAACTCGTTTCCAATACATTTATTGATCTGACAGTTTTCCTTCAAAGTAACTTATAATTATTTATCTGTTCACACAGCTATGTGATTTTAACTGGAGGAAGCCAATGAACAGTACTTTGAGCAGAAAGTGGGATTCAATCCACTATACTACCTTCTGTCCCATTTAAGTGTATTTACAGAGAAAAAGAGATGACCCTAAGATCTCAAAATAATTGTCATGCTAACAGGGGATGGTTCTATATTAGGAATATAAAAGGCTTTGGGACAACACTGCTGCAGTCAACTAAGGAAGGACATGTGACATAGCGCAGTAAAAGTGAGACGGGCTTCTTAGAAGCTCCACACAGCTAAATATAATGATCACTTGTTTAAAACAAGGGCCATTGGCAACCAGTACATGAATGGTCTTTAGGTGCATACCGAGGGCATCTGGAGTCTAAATTAACCACCCTTTGAGTGTCTAGCAGTTTTTAGCCTCCACTTTAATATCAGCTTGTGTGGAATACAGCACTACAGCCATTTTGCTTCAAAATGGACCTCAAATGCATCTCAAGAACAAGACCATAACCCTAAAGTAGGAATTAGTACTGTTATTTTAACATGACAGTGTTTCTTACTTTCCATATCCCACATAAAACAAGTGCCAAGCACTTCCATGCCTCCATTGTGTGCTGTGCATTTTGTAATTTAATGATGTATGACAATGTATGACAGTGCTGCAATTTTCATTAATTTCTATAAAGAGAAGCAGAAGCAGGAGGGCAAATTATCACTAAACATTTCTACATACTAGGGGGATATTAGAAAAGTCTTTAAAGTAACATTTGATGAACTTGCATAGTCCCTTCAGTTCTGCCAGCGTTCCTGACAGCACTTACTGACTGTACCTGACCATAAAAGACCATTACTGACACATATCAAAACAGCAACAAATATGTACAATTAATGATTACATTCAAATATCAAACTCATTTACAGTGTTTGGAAAATGGGCAATTAGCTTAGCTGCTCAACATATGAATAACCAAAAAAGTAAAAAAGCTGAGAAGTAGCCATGATAACGGCTGGGCGGATAATTTATATTTCCGACTTGAGGCCTCTTCCCTGTGAATCCAAGCTGAGAAATCAATATGTATGTTTATAATAAACTTACAGATGTTGAAATGCATACAAATGCCCACTTGCACTTCATTGAAGGCTTCATTCCAGACTGGTGCATTTCAGAACATCCCAGAGATAGAATTAATATAGTATGTTATTGGTGTAGAAACATCACGCATGAACATTAGTTTGTATGCACAGACCCAGACAGACAGACAGACAGACAGACAGACAGACAGATAGATAGACAGATAGATAGATAGATAGATAGATAGATAGATAGATAGATAGATAGATAGATAGATAGATAATGATTTGTCTGATTTGTCACCTTCCTCTGCTGCTTCTCCCAAGCAGGGTCCAACAGCAGGTCCCGGTCCCACTCTTCCTCCTGGATCATATACTCATACTGCTCCAGGCCGTTGTCATAGTGAATGGACACCTCCTCACTGCTCAGCATCATTTTGCACTTTGTGAATGTAACTGATCACACCAGGGAGTGGAAGCACTGTTCGCTGCTGATACTGCACACTGCTTATAAAGGGTTCTCTCTCTCTCCCTCCCTCCCTCACTCCCTCCCTCTCTTTCTCTCTCTTGCTCACTCTGTCTCTCACTCTCTTTGTCCCTCTCTCTCTGTCTGTCTCACTTGTTCTCTACCTTTTTCTAATTCTCTCTCTGCCTGGTATTTTCTCATCTTAATTTCTGTGATCCACTTTCATTGTTTCATTGTTTTATACTGAATTTATCAGACCAATAATCTGTGCTTTATCGATATGCCAAATTTTATACATTTGCACAATTCCATATTACTGTAAAAATAATAGGAATAATAAGGAAATAAAATTTAGATTTTTCTCTCTTTCAGTTGAATTCAATTCAGTTCAACAGCACTGAGAGAAGTACGACAACAAGCAGCAGCAACATAGACCAATAAGTAAACAACAACAAAAATAACAATATAAATAAATAAATAAATGTTTATGTGATTCACTTTTAACAAAATACATATAGATAGATAGATAGATAGATAGATAGATAGATATACAGACAATGTAGAATCAACCAACTAGAAAAAAAGCACTTCAAACAATAGTAGTGTGTGTGTGTGTGTGTGTGTGTGTGTGTGTGTGTGTGTGTGTGTGTGTGTGTGTGTCATTCCTTATCCCTTTTTTTATGACAGGCGTGTACATAATGAGCTGCCAGTTTTACTTGTCTCCCCAGTAGGTGAGACAGCAGCTGTTTCTGAGGATCTGGAATTCAGGGTCAATATCTGTAAATGAGGAGAAGCAATTATTCCTCAGTATATAGATTTATTTATATCGTATACATTTGGTCGGGAAGTGCAGCTCTGTCTCCACCTCCCTCTATTTGCAGTGAGAGCTCAGCCACTCCTCCAGAGGTAACCAGGTCTGCCTGTGTCGGTCAAGCTGTGCTCACTGAG